>JAYECN010255765.1:0-25116 GCA_035222435.1 Microcambeva ribeirae
GCGGCAGCGGCGAGCGCGGCCCGGCCGCCTCCCTCCGCGGCGGCGGATCCCGCGCCCCCCTCACCGCTCTGCCCCTGCGCTCTGCGTGGAGAACTTGTGTCCGAGACCGTCTCTGCATATGCGTTGCATATATAAATAATATTTTTACCTTAAGAGGAAAAAAAAAAGAAAAAGCTCTTGCAGAGCCTTTCCCGCTCCGTGCCATATGATATTTCCCGCTGGCGTGAGGTTTGGTTTAGCTGCTGCTATTTTTCTCTTTTTGCTTTATTTTTTTCTCCCCTTTTATATTTTTCCCCTCCTCTGTTTCCTCTTAACTTGTCTCTGAGCCCAAGTGCTGCCTGGTGCCGTGGCAAGCATGAAGAGACACATCCCCCTGGGTCCCTTAATTTATTTTTATTTATTTCTAAATATATATAATATATATATATTTTTTTTTCTTTCCTCCCTGTCCCCTTGGAAGGGCTTGCTCAGCATGGGGAGGCTCAAGCGACTTTCCTGGCTGCCGTGCCAGGGAAGAGACGAGTGCTGGTGATGGATGGTGGTGGTTTTGAGGCACTTCGCAAATTCTTCCTGTTTATAATCCTTTTTTTCCCCCTTCCCATCTCTGGCTTCATTTATGAAGCTAAAAAAACAGTGCTAGGGTATTTAGGAATTTTTAAGCAATCTTTTTCCCCTCCCCATCATAAAGCACAGCACCCTGGCTGTGTAGCTGCCTGCGTTTGTTTATCATACGTGAAAACCGCTCGGAGAAACAAGGCATTCTGGTGGCTGGATTGAGGGGATTTTAATCACTTTTCCATCAATGAAGGAAACGACTGTGTATGTTTGCTCTAGGCTCATAATTTCTTTCAACAGATGCTTGTAGGGCTTTTTCTGCTGCATGAAGAAACTTTTATTTCTCCCCCCCTCCCTTTGCCATATTTCTTTAAAACAACAGAGCGAGTGTGTGTACGTGCAGGCACGTGCGAGCCCTTTACCAATGATTTAAACACGTTTATCGGGCTGTCCTTTTGAGGTCAATTTTGAGGTGCTTAAAAACCAAACTCCTGTAGCTTTAAGGTGACTGCAGATAACAGTATTACTGTCTCTTATAATTAGCAATCTGCTGAAACTTTAAATCCCCCTTGATAGATGTTATGATTGGTGCGAGAGAAAGAATAGTACTGTAGCAAGTGTAGGGTTTCTTTTTTTATTTTCTTTCCTCTATTGACACAAAGCAACAGTGTGGCTTTCTCCTATTATTGTTATATTCTAGATTAAACTGCTAATGGCTTTCTTTTTTTCCTCTGTGGGGGGGGGGGAAATAATAAAGTACAGCCATATTTTACTCTGACATTTATCTGCGTCAAACTTTAGTTATGCTCAGTCGGTTGTTTAATCTTCGAGGCAGAGCGTAGAGGGTTTTTGTTCTCCTAACCTGTCCTCGCCGTGGGTATTTATGGAAGTTGTCTTCAATTGAGGATGAAATATGGGAGCTATGCGAGTAATTTAGTGACCTATCCAGAATAATACTTAGGCAGCGTATGTAAACGGCATCTCTCGCTGCCTCTTTTCATATAGATCTCCTCCTATAGCATCTATTTTGATACCTCTTAATAGGAACTAAATAATGCATGCAATGTTTTAATTGAAAATAGAAGTTCAGGGTTTAGGTTGCTGCCTCCCGCGATGTACGGAAGTATCGTTGAGGTTTCATTAGAAGCCCCAAGCCCACCGAGCCGTACGGAGTAGCTGCCTCGCACGTGATGCCCATTAACGCTTGGTTTTGGTAAGCGACCGTCCGCGTTCGCTCGGGGTCCTGCCGCGGCGCTGAAATGCGCCTTCGGTTCCCCGTCTTCTTGCGAACAGCCCGAGTTTTCTGCGTTTGCTGTCCCCAGGAGCGTGTGAGACACGTGCGCAGCGTGTCGGCCCCTTCCCTGAACAACAAAACCTCGGAGCGAGCGTTCGCCGTGAATTATATTACTGAAATAAAATATTCTATAGTTGTCATGGTTACAAATAGAGGCCGGGTTACTGGTTTTCATCTGCATGCTTGTGGGGGGAGGGAGGGGAAGAGGGAAAAAAAAAAAAAATCTAGTTTTGTCACTTTTTAATTACATTTCTAATGAGCGACGGTCCTGCTCCAGGCACCCAGTGTGCCGGGCCTGCGGAGCAGCACACGCGCTTGGGCAGAAGTCGCATTGAACGAAGGGGTAGCGTGATGGAGCGGCCCCGTCCCTGGTCGCTTGAGGCTTTTAGGAACAGAAATCCTGTGCAAGGAATTCCTGTGTTCTCCCAGATCAGTGTTCTGGGAGCTGCTGCTCTTGCTCTCCAGACAGTAATAAAAAGTGCATCGGGAGGGACGTATCACCTGGGAAGCCGCTTGCGGAAAGGAGAGGGTCGCTCGCTCCAGCGCTGCGTGTCTGGAAGCTGGATGCGATTTTGGGTGTTTGCTGCAGACTGTATCGCTTCTAACGTCCAGTTCATCCTTTGTTGTTCCCCAGGTTGGCTGGCTGGTCCTGCCAGTGGCACCGCTCTCACTCACGCGTAGCTCTTTGCCCCTGTTTCAGTCCATTGCTGCCCTTGGAGTCACTCCAGCTTGGCACCGCTCTACCTACGTGTAGAATCGGGGCCGTAACTATATATATATATATATATATATATATTTTCCAGCTGTCAGTGTTGATGGTGTTCCCTCGTGTCGCTCCTGATGCCGTTTCTCTTCCCTGCTGCGTGCTGCACATCTGCAGTTCGGTCCCGGCCGTGCTTACTTGCTTCCTGGACCTTTTAATTGAGTTCCCAAACTCCCAAACCAATGTCCACGGCTCTTCTCAAGCACAGCAAAACCGAGGGGGGATTCAAACCCCTTTCCTTCTTGCACATGCAGACACTTTGTGTCCTACGAGGGACGTTCACAGCGTATTTTGGGGAAACCGGTGCCCCTAGATATGTACACGGAGAGAGAAATCCTCATCTCTCATGCCTTGTCTAACTCCGGTGCTTGCCATCATAACATACTGTAGGGTGGTTTTATTTTTTATTTATTTTTAACCTAAATCAAAACAGTTGTGGAGAATTTTTTTTTTCCCCCCCATTCTCTTAATGCTGAAAATGGCCAAAGACTTAGTTGCTCTAAATTATTTAAGCATCCCAGCCCTGATCTTCGGTCTGCAAGTGCAGCCTTACGGAAGCTCTTGCAAGAGCGCCCACTAAGTGCGCCGATCCCCTTGGATTTGCTGCCGTGCGGTGCAGGAGCCGGGAATCGGGAAAGCCGAAGGCCTGATCCTGGAGCTTCTCCATTTGCAGACTCATCAGCTCCATGGCACACCACCGAGGTCTGTGCAGTGCTCTGATAATTGCTGCTTTGTGCTGTAATCAAGGCTCACGAAAAATTCAGCTTGGGTTAGCAAATTACTTGGCCCTTCATTTTTTTTATTATTATTTTTCTTCCAGTTGCAGTATTTAGTAATCAGCGCAGTGTCATGAGTTGAAGACCTTTGATATGACACAGCACCATTAGATTTTTTTACAACCCCTTTATGAACCTAATGACACAATGTAGTTGCCCCTCCATGGAAGCAACATGGTATTAGGATGTTTTCCACCTATTTCCTAAAGGCAATAAGCATGCAAACTGCTGGCCTTTGCAGATAACACAGTTTGTCTTAAATACTTGGAAAAAATACTCAAAACTGCTATACTGACCCCATATCTTATGCATTTTATTCCCTTTCTGGTTTTGTGGTAGTTTGCCCCACTTGGGGCAAGAGGAGGTTAGTGTCCTTCCTTAGGGCCAGCTTCTAAGGATGCTTGAAGATGAAGGCTGGTCATGGTCTTCTCCAAGCAATGTGGCACCAGCAGCTCCATGTACGAGCAGTAAACAGCTCTGACGTGCTGCTGTCGCTTCTCTTGCCGCTGTTATTAGGAGTACAAAGCATCCCTCCTCTGCTATAAGAAAAGAGATTAAAAGAAAAGGGATTGGGAGTCTCTTAGAGGAACACCTTTCTCTTAGATTTTTTTTTTTAATTAATTTTTTTTTTTAAGACTTAATATACATCACAGCTTTCAAATATGCGCAGTTTTTCTGTTATGGTTAAAACAGATATGGTTAAAATCACTGCCAGAGGTACCCTGAGCAGGCTTTGAATGCGCTGTTATTATGCAGCCAGTTACCTCTGGGCTGTCTTGACCACCTGATAAATGACAGTAACTAAATTCCAAGTCACACTCTTCCATAAATAATTTTATGTTGCGGATTAAACTACCTGGAGCTTGGGACTGTTTTCCTTATTTTTTGTGCTGTTTTCTGTTTCTTGTTTTGTTTTATTCTTTAATCTGGGTTGCTTAGGTCTAGGTTTTTCAAGTAGTCTAAACTTGGATTTTTGCCGTAATTGACATTAATGTCAAATAAACCACAGCTCTTTGGTAGTCTTAAACTTCAGGTAACTTGCAATGCTTGCTCGTAAATAGTAATATCAATTCACCGAAGCCGTCTGCTTGAATTGTGGGCAGAGACAGACTTTGTCTTTATGGAGAATTCAATATTTCTTCTGCAACGGTGCTGTATGTTTTAGAATAAAGTCCTTGCCCTCCAATACGGAATAGCATAGGTGACTTGAAACACTAGGGCTTTTGTTCCAGTTTTTTTTCGGGTGCTTTTGCTTACTGGAAGGTGGAAGACTACACCCTGCATAAATGTGGCTGAAATGCAATTTGGAAAATTCGGGCTGTTTGTAGGGACGTGTTTGGGAGCTTCTTTGGCAAGGAGATCTCCCCCATACGCGTATTATTATGGGTAAGCTGTCAAACAGGCACAGCATGGGAGTGTTTCATGAGCTGCACGTGTAGCCGAGAAACTCTCTAAAAAACATAACAAAAAAAAAAAAAAACCCAAAAATCCCTCAACTTTGTGCACAGCCTTCTGAGGCGACGCTACTCTCCTGTAGTTGGTTTCTTAAATTCAAGATGCTCCTAATTTGTTGAGCTAGACTTTAATCATACCTCTATTGATATTTTTTGAACTGTGAGAGAGACTCATTATCTGTGTTCATTCTTTTAAAAGAAAAAAAAATAAAGAGAAAGAAAAAGAGAAAAGGGGGTGGGGGAAAGGCAGCATGGTTTGCATCACAATGCAGACAGGAGAAATCCTGGACTTAAAGTGCGATTTAAGAGCTTTTGCTTCAGACACTTCTTAAAGTCCATGCTGATGAGTAATTAATATTTAAATCAGATAATTCTGCTCTGAGATGTGCTTTGTCAGACCTTGTTAGAGGGTTTTGAATTTGTTTTTGGCCTGTGAACACTCTACCGGTGGCTTTGCAGATCACAGCATGCTCTAACTACTCAAAGAAAAGTTTCTTGTCTCAGGCAACCTTAAAGATACTGATTTCCTTAATTAGAGAGAGAGAAGAGAATTTAGATACCATTAGTGTTTTTTTTTTTTGTTTGTTTTTGTTTTTTTTTTCTCTCCAGCCACAGGTAAACCAGAAGAAGAGAGGTCAGAGTCTTCAGATGTTTATTATAAAAATCACTTGGATAAAGCAACTTCAAAGCAGGTGCAAGTGTGGTTACCTATGCTTTGAAATGTGTGTTTGTGTATATATACATATACACACACATATTATATATAAAATTGTCATTTTTTGACTTGCCACTTGCTAATACACGATTTCCATATACGATTCCTAACATATTGTTTACCTCAGAAAACTTCATTTTTAACTTTCTGTCAGCTCGCTTGTGTCTTTCTTGCCAAGAGTGAAAAATGCCAAGTTGGATCACTTTGTACAGCAATGTCGCCAGGTGTGTAAGTGATTGTAAACATCCTGCACTTGGATGTTATCCTACCAAGCCTTCTCCTTACCCCTCGTAAGGTCTAAGCAGGAGAGGAAAGAAGTTGCTAACTCAAGATGAAACTTCTTATGTTTTGGAACAAATGGCAGAACATAATAGCGTGTGTGAGTGTGTAATATATACACTTGAGCCCGCTGTCTCAGCCAATCTGCTATGAAATAGCCCCTTGGCTGCACTTGTATTCTTATCTGTAGGCTTAATGTAGTGGTAGAGGGATAGATTAGCAGAGCTGTTGAGCGTGATGCTGTTGCTGTTTGATGTATCAAGACTAGGCACTCTGATGGTAATGTACGTTCATTCTTTGGGTTTTTTTCTTTTGCATTGCTTTCCTTGAATTGCTTGTGTTAATAAAATACTGGAGATCTGTTCTCCTTAAAACCATGCAGGTGCTAGGTGCCACTGGGGTAGATCAGAGATTTCTGGGAGGTGGGAATAAGGGGGCTTATCATATGCATGTGCCCTCAGAATAAAAACACGGAGCTTGACTGTAAATGTTTCTTTACTCTATGACACTGATTATATTTTAAGGGCTTTGTTTAAGGAAGGGAAGATTCATATAAATCGTAACTGCTGCAAAAATGCAGCTGTTTCTTTCTCTTCTCTTCCACCTTCAGTGCCCCCCACCTGGAGACAGGAGTAGAACAACAAAGCCTATCCTAGTGTTCTCCATCAGGACTGTGGACTGCTTTTCTTCCCTCCACACCAGCCCCTTGTTGTAGGAAACATTGTGCTGAAGTTCATGCTGTTCCCTTACATATCTCTACAGCAGTTTTAAGGCTTGTTGCTCTTTGAATGTCGGTATGGCTGGGAGATGATGCCCAGCTCTGTCTCCAAAGTGCCATTTGTGCCTAGAGATGTGCAAAGCCCTCCAATAAAACTGATGCGTTTGCTGAAGGAAAAACAGAACCTGCTCTATGTTTTTCTTCCTTTTTAAACTGATCTGCATAACTTAAAGATCTCCCCTCTCCCCCAAACATTGTTTGCCTTCCTCCCAGCTTCATAAACAGCTTGACATATTGCATCTGAAAAGCTCAGATACTACCAAGGACACTTTGTAATCTGTCCTCTTGGGAGCAGAGAGATACCAGAATACCAATACATGTTGTATATCGAAGAGCTACAAAAAATGCTGTACTTTGTTCCTTTAGGAGAAGGATGAAGAAAGTGTGTGGTTAATATATCCAGGTCATCTTTGGCAGATTTGCTAATATAATGCAAGGCAAAATGTTAACTGCACTGCCCTCCTTCTTATGCTATTTTTGGCTGATTATGAGGAAAGTATTTAAACCAAGAGAAAAAAAAAAAAAGCTCTAAGTGTCTCTGCCTCCTCCTTTCCCCCTGATTATTTCACATTTCTAAACACTGAGCATACCAATCAATATTCCATTAAGAGGAGAATTAACTTGGGAGATGCTTGCATGTATTTGCTTGTAGTATTTAATTTATTGGTTTGTTGATTTCTGTGTCCCCTTTCCCCTATTTCATCTTTTTTTTTTTTTTTTTTTTGTTTTTGTTTTTAGTTGCATCTAATATCAGTTGCATCTAATATCCAGGCTTGTCCTGCCTCATCTCAGCTCTGTCTATATGAGTTGCTGGTGCAGCCTTCTGGAAGGTCCCGCTTGCAGGCAGCGGTGATCGATCAGGCAAATGGTGATAGCCACTGTTTTTTTTGTACTAGTTGGGCATGGAGATATTCGTCTTCAGATCAAGTGTTGCTCGTGGTTACACACATGCAGTTCACAGCAATCAATGTTGCATAGATATGAGAGTTGAATTTGAGCTTTAGCGAGTTAACTCTTATCTCATTTACACTAACGCTAGGCCGGATGTTCTGCAGGCTGGATTGGCACGAAGCCGGGAACCGTGAGACTTCTTTGCTCTCCAAGCCAGTGGTTCCCTTCTCATGGGCTCTGTGTGAGCCTAAGCGCGGAGAACACCCTGTTGCTTTCTGAAGTCCAAGCCTTGAGATAAAAACAAGTGTAATAAAGTTTGATTAAAAACCGCATGTAGCACGCGGAAGGGTGGAACATGACTCTGTGGGACCACCAGGAGAACCTCTCAGTTGATTTTGATGGTTGAATTGACAGAAGAGCCACTGAACAAACCCTGAGCTGGTTGACACATGTGGAGCTGCCGTGTTGTTGTGTCCACATGATGCTGCCCATGGCTGCGGTACCCTGAGGAGCAAATCGCTTGGGAAGACCCTGAAGTCAAAGTAACAGCTAGCAAATCTCCCTAGGCTCTATATGCTGCAACAAAAGGGGAGCCCAGATCAAGGCAGGCTGCATTTTCTGGCTTCTTTTGCAGGTGTGGTCCAGGTTCTTCAGCACACTCGCCCACCCTGCAGTTCTGTAGAACGTAGCTGGCAACTATTGTCACAGGCCCAAATGGGTTGAGTTAAATGAAGTTACATTTGGTACCAGGCAAATCTGAGACAAATGTTCAGCCTGTTCTTTTAAACTATCAGATACCCACAGTAAAGCTTATTTTCTAGTGCATTTTCTTTTTTGGAGTGAAAAAAAAATGTAATTTTATGATTAAACTTCTGGGCTGTTCTGGCCCTGCAGTGTTGCAACTTTATCTCTCTGGGGACTAAATGGCAAAGGGAGGTTGTGGCTGGTATTTGAGTTGTTATTTATAGGAGAAAAAACAGAGGGTGGAGGAATGGCATGGCAAGTAAAGCGGCAAAAAGGCCTGTCTGAAATCTCTTAAATATGGGGCTGGCTTTTAAAGTGGTAGATACCGAAACAGAAATTTAGTCAAAGATGAAGGAAATTGCAGTTCACCCTAATACCCTTTGTTTTGGAGAGATGGAAGTTTTGAAAGTGCATGTGGGGAGGGGAGGGAGCGATCTTGCTAAAAGAGAAATTGCAGCAAGTTTTCCTGAAACTCACTGTTTCAATATCACACTTGAACAGTTCACAGCAGCATCCTTCAAGCCGTCTAAAAAACTGTTCTTAGACAAATCTTGTGGCTGCAATAGCTAAGTTACTGAAGTATTGTGTTTCAAGAATAATAGAAATTAAAAAAAAATCCAATCTGTGCAACACTGCCTCCTTTATTTGAGAATTTTTTGGCTGTGGTTCTTCAGCGGCACAACTAGGGTGGTCTTGGTTGGAGATCAAGAATGACACTCAGTTGGATCAGCTGGAGAGGCTTAACAAACTCGAACTTATGATAGAAAAGCAGATACAGCTTCAACTATGAGGCTACCTACCATTCTCCTTAATGCCCATTTCTCTAGGGCTGAGATTCACCCCTGAACTTGCTTTCAGCTTCACAGCATCATTTTGCAGCAGCTTCTCGTGGGTCTTAATGCCAGGAGGGAGGGGAGGTTGGTCAATACGTTCACAGGTGTCCTCTGCTTTTACTGTGACAGTCAGAGGCACCAAGGTAGCAGGTTAATCAGCACGTTAGTTATCTTTGTGTTTTAGATCTTAAAAGCTAGTAGGCTGGGCAAATTGCTTGGGCTTTTGCTGCATGTGATCTAAATAGCATTTCTGGTTAACTCTTTCCTTCCTCTTCTTTTCAGGCCTCACTGTTTATCCTGCAGTTACTCGTCTCTGTCAAACCATGAACGGGCTCAGATTTCCTCAAGGTACTTATAAAAATGACTTTGCAAATGACAGTAGATTATAAAAAACCGTCCCACTTTCTAAACATCACATTGTAAAATTAAGCACATACCAGTTCTTGAGTATGTTTGTAACCTCCTGGATTTGGCTGTAGCCTGTCCTAAATTTGCTTAAGAGGAGAGGATTGTTCTTTTTAGGGTAAGGTGTATATTTTATATGTAAAGATCGCCTGCAAATTTAACGGCAAACACAAATGTACAGCTTTGGGCTCTTGATCTTGTGCTGTTTAGAAAATTAACAGATACAAAAAACAAAAACAGAACCCAAATAACAACAACAAATACAAACAAAAAAGGTGGGACAGTTGTGTGTGTTTCTTCTTTCTGTCTTTTCCATTGTGCTTCCTAGGCATGCTACTATGTATATCTAAGATATGTTACTGTTCCTAAGGGTTGAGGGGAGGTGGGGAAGGAAAATTAGCAAAACTTACGCTGGTAATTGTTACTCTAAAGCAAAACTTATTTGGGGAAAAGACTAACCATTAGGAGCCCATTAAGATCCAAGAAATGCTGGTGCTAATCTCGCCACGATAATCTCATTATTTTTAATTTTAGGCAAAGTTAAGGAGCGTGGTCATCACACACGCATGGCCATTACATGTACAAATGCAGTATTTAATTTTGGCTTGTTGTCTCTAATAAGAGGATATGATGGACTGCAGATACGATCAGTGCAGAACGTCAAGGGGTGGCTGCAAGAGTGATGGTCGCAGAGCTCATGCAGTGCAGCGAGCGGCAGCTTTGCTCTGCAAAAACGGTAGCCTCTGTCTTTGCAGAGAAAACAGAAAATATGATTCTGGGCCTCTGGGTGGGCTGTTCACAAAGAAGAATAAATGTGTGATCTTTGATTTTTTTTCCAGTAAAAGTCTCCTAGCTAAAAAACATCTGTTAGCCAAGCCGGCTTGCTTATCAATTGGTATGTGACCTGGCTGCCACTAGAGAGGGACGGAGCCCTGTACTGAGCAGGGGTGCGTTACTTATAGAAAGGGCAGTTTTCATATACATCAAAATTGACTGTGTTGCTTTGCTTTTTGAGAGTAGAAGAGGAAGAGGTGAACGCTAACTCTTGCTATTATTTATACCTAAGGACATCCTTGCAAGAGAAATTATGTTGACGAGAAATGTGTTTAAAAGGACGGAGATGCTTTACCTCCGTATGTATCACGCCTGAAATATTGCCAGTGCAAAGCAACCGCAAGTTGTGTTGTGGAATCTCGAAACCAGTTGCTAACCGTCAGGGTGGCTGGAAGAGATACTGTATCCAGTATGAAATGGAAGTGCAGCTGTTCCCCAAGGAGCCCTGCAAGTAGTAGGCATTTTCTTGCCTGGGACGCAAGTATTTTATGCTGCTTGGCCTTATTTAGCAGCAGCTCTGGAGCTTCACTGTGGCAAAAAATGAAAAATTGAGGAAAAAATTCCTGGAAATTTTGGGAGATCAGCTATTACAATTCTGGGTCCTGCTGCAATTTATTTTGGCCGTTCCCGGGTGGTTGGACGGTGGGGCTGGACCAGCCTGGTGGCTCTCCAGCTCCAGGTCAGGCATTCAGCCCCAGCAGCGTTTCTTTTTCTCAATGTCTTTGGTGTCTTTGTCCCCAAATTACTGCCTTTACCTTCTTCAGCCAGTATATGCTAAGCCTCCAGTTCTTTTCTTTCAATGTGTTTTGGGCAATTTAATGGTGGAACATGTTCTGTTAAGCTGAATTTAATTTTGAGGGGTCTCCTTCCTTGTCCTTTCCTTCCCTGTCCTTAGACAGTAAATTCTTCTGGAGTTTTTTTTTTGTGTATGTGTATGTGTACATGCAATTTGGCCTCTTTCCTAAGCGAACTTCGTGCTCTCCCAGGGCAAGCACGATACGTACGCTGTAAAAGTCACGGCTCTTCTGCAGGCTGCTCTGCAAACACTGCTGAATTTTTCTTTCACCTCGGCATAACATAACTTTCCTTCTCAGTTCCTTTAATAATTTCCTTTAGCACTGGGGCAGGGGGAAAGTATCCTCCAGAAGGCAAAATAAACATTCCATACTAATTCCAGGAATCATTAATTTTTTTTTTAAATTTATTATTATTAGTAGTATTTTACAGCTCTGGGTGAGCAGCCTAACATGCCTATGGGTTAGAGGTTTAGCAGGAAAACACAGGCTCGCTAGTGGTGTCTGCTTCTTCTGGAAAGCAAGCCTGGGCTTTGTCTCACTCCATTAAAAATAGTAATCCTGGGAATATGCTGGAGTCTCCGAACTGTTTAGGAGGTGGTTGTTGCTGTAGAGGTCCACAGTCACGCCCACCAGAGGGCATTTTATCACCGATTTCTTGGGGAGAATGTTGTTTTTTATTTTTTCCTAAAGTGCTGGTTAAAGTAATAAATATTGGGGGGGGGAAAGCAGCATCTGAAACACTGCACATTTAGCTTTGTTGTTGTTGTTGTTTATGTGTAAATACATATGCTTATTTGCTGGCTGTATTTATATGTAAATAAGCGATGATGTCACCTCGGCTAGTTGGGTTTCCCCTCTGTTTGTTCAGGAAATCATTTCAGGTTTTACTTGGGGATAAACGTGAGGAAAAGAACGATTCCTTTAGGGATCTCCTGCCACTGGCATCGCTGCCGGGCACCAGGACGAGGGGCTGGCCGCGAGCGAGGGCAGCGGGTCAGGGCCGCTCGCAGAAGGGA
Source organism: Microcambeva ribeirae (assembly GCA_035222435.1). NCBI lineage: Eukaryota > Metazoa > Chordata > Actinopteri > Siluriformes > Trichomycteridae > Microcambeva > Microcambeva ribeirae. The sequence goes on from JAYECN010255765.1 coordinate 12,135, forward strand.
GGGCATCTGGTCGGCTCTCTTCGGAGCCTGGGATTTGCAGTCCCGCTAGCAAAGCCGCCGAATCGCACGGAGACGCTCGGCAGCCCGGGAAGCGCACGCGTGCCGGGCGGCCCCGACGTCTCGCGCTTGCAGCAGCCAACCAAAGCCATGGCACCACGCGCGCCCCGAGAGCCGCGGCTAAGGAGGGAGCTCTTGGGTTTGCTGAAGAACTGTACTTTGCATTTCGTTTTCTCTGCCACCCTTTTTTTGCCTTTGTGGAAAGAGAGCGTGTGTAGAGAGCACGCGGCTGGAAACGGCTCGTCCCTCCTCCGGCTGGTGGCCTTGCAGAGGGCCGGGGCGCGCGGTGGCCTCTGCCCGGTGCACGCGGGGGGAACCCCGTGGACGCCCTTCCCAAGGGGGGCGTGCAGATCAATGCCGTGGGGTGCGGGGGACCCTTTGGGAAGGGGTGGGAATACCCCAGAGCCACGCTGGTGAAGGGGCTGGTGGCGCCCGGAGCGGTGACAAGGAGGCGTCGCTTCTCCTGCTCTCCACGTTGTCTTGGCATAGGCTCGTGCACACCTCCAGCCAGGTACAGGCAGAGGCTTTGTGATTCCTTAAGGATTTAGTCCTCGCCTACAGGAATTAGGGGGATCTTGGTAGGAAGGAGGGGAAGCAGAAGCGCGTGCCAGCGCTAAATGTGTGGAGAGGACTTCTTGTGGAGAGGATCCCCTCGTGGAGGGGCCTCCCCATGGAGGGATGCTCCGGGCAGTGTCTGTGGTGGGTGTCATGGTCCTCCTTCCAGGGCTATTCCCCCAGTGAGGAAAAACGAGCGTGGGAGCCGCGCTGGGTGCAGAGAGCTCTTCCCCAAGCGGAGCCCCTCCGCAAGTGGGTGTTGGGGAGCTGCGTGGAAACCAGCACCCGCACCCTAAAAATGAGTGTGTGCGGGGAAGAGCGAGGTGGAGAATCGCGCAAGGCTTGCTCCTGCGCGCTCACAGCAGGCAGTCTCCTGGTGAAACAGCCGAATATTTTTCAACCTCTTTATTTGGATGATGGATGCTTTGGCCGGGAAACGTTTTTCCAGCCGTATTAGTGGCTGTGCAAAATAAACAACTTGTAAAAGAATTTTATTAACCCCGAGGGACCAAAATGTTGAATACAACTTTGGAGAGAGGGAGAGTTGCTCTCTGGAACTGTGCTACAGATTTGATAGGTCCTGTGTCTTTGCCACCTTGTCATCTCTGGCTTTACTGCCTTAATGTCAGTGAGAGCTGTGAAAGCTGTCGTGGTTGAGAGTTGGGAGTAAGCTTTTTATTTTTATTTTTTATTTTATTTTTTTCCAATCTTTGCTCGTCTTTGAGGGCTGAAATGCAAATCAGCATTAAAAGAGCATGGGTGCCTATATGTTTTTGGATCTAATTCCGCGTGCCAGCCTCTCTCCCTTTAGCTTTACCTGTGTCAGCTCACTGTAAGCAGTGATCCACTGCTGTGGCCGGGGCTGAATCACTCTGCTAGGAACTTTGCTAGGATTAAAAAGAAGTAGATGGCAGCACTAAGCTATAGCGAGGGAGAGAGGATGTGAAGGTGAGAAGGATGAAAAAATCCTGTTAAATCTGCAATTATTGCAACAGCGCGAAGTTCCCGCAACATTAGAGTAACTCATATTAGTGGAAAAACCTTGTGGTTCAGTTTCCCTGCTGCTACACTGGGAAGAGACGCTACTGCTGCCTCTCATTTCATTAGTAAGGACTGTATGAGGTCTCCATGCAAATCAGAGCTAAAACAAGTGCATAGCTGGGTTTCCTACAGAGTGACTTAAGGTTTTGACCCGACTGCTCTTTGCATCTTGGTTTGGACTTATTAGCAGTGTAGCTAGCACATCAGAAGTAATTCTGTGGCTTCTAAAATGCATGTAAGAAGAAACACACCTCATTTCAGGGGATTTTCGTTCTGGGGTGTAACAGTAGCCGAGTTCTGGTAGTTCATGGCAAAAGTAGCTGCGGGGCTTTCCAGAGCAGGCAGAACTTGTCTTACAAACCTGCTGACTACCCAGTGTCTGAGTTTGTGTTTCGGTTTGCTTCAGCAGAAGCTTTACTTACTGAAAACAAGTACTTATCACCTTTTGCTGCCTTCCTTACTTCACTTCAGGCTGGTGTGGAGCACTGAGAGATTTAAGGAATGTTTTTAATCTCCCTCTGGAAGGAGGAGAAAAATTCCCCCGCTAAGGCTGCATTGGAGCCAGGTGACGGACTTGCTTGTAAAATATTTTGGAACAGAAAATGCCTGCGTTTCCATTCTTGGAGCTCAAAAATAAAAGCCATCGGTGATTTTGCTCTTTTCCTGCTCTTTGGGGTGATTTGACCAGCGATATTCAGAGGAATTGGCAGTGTGTGCTGAAGGGATAAGGCAACACTCAGGTACCTTGATGATGGTCATAACATCCAGTTTTGAGCAGAGTGGGACAGAGGGAAATCCACGTGGTTTAATTCTGATCAAAGCACCAAGCCTGGGGCACAAAGCTGTGTTCGACTTCTTGCCCTACTCATGCTCTCATTAGCTAACAGGAAAACCCACTGAAGACCCCAAAAAGCAGCTTCCCCCAACAACATCTGTGGGGTGCTTTGAGTTTAAGGGAATTGCTTTTTTTTCCCAGCTGGAAGGGCAGACAGGAAGGGCATCGTGCAGGTCAAGGTGCCCACAGTACTGATAAATCAAGTAACTTAGTGTGGCATATAGTCTGCAAAGCAAAACAAAAACTTTTGCATTTTGCATGCACTTTCCCACGTTCTTGGTGTTAATGTTGTTCTCCAATTTGATAATTGCGTCCTGCCAGTTTGTTTTGCATCCGTTCCTAGTGCATAAACAGCAACAGCCACTAGCAAGAACTGTTGCTCAAAGGGCATCGGTTCGGCAGTTCTGCTGCGGGGGGGAGGTTCTCATGGTAATCGGGCGCAAAATAATTATGTGTATTTGATTAATCAATTGCAGATATAGATTGTATGGTTGGATATTTGATTAATTAAAGCAAGTGGCTTAAAAATAAAAGAAAAAGAAAAACAAACCTCAGCAACTTTATACATGAGGTGTGCCAGCAGCCTGCAGTTTTTCCTTCTGGACTGCAGGTTAAGAAAGGTAACTAACTTCATGTGATGGTAATTGCATGCAGTGTTATTATACTTACTGCAAGAATTTGGAGTGCTTTAACTGATGGAAAAAGTCTACGCTAAAACAAAATAGCTCTTGAGACAGCAAGAAGATGTGACTTCTGGAAAACTGGGCATGTTTTGAAGAAATGTGGGTTTTAATATTCTCTGTTTTTATGCTCTCTTGAAAAGCTGAGGTTGTTAACTGCTAGACATTGAAAAAAGGTTGCTGGTTCCTGGTTGCTACTGTTATATTGTCTCTTCAGAAAGAAAAGATGTGCAAAGGTTTTTTGTTTCTTAAGTTTGAGTCATATGTTAAGGATTAGCTTGTTCCTCTTAAAATGAACATTCATTGAATTCAGTGGTGGTTTTCAGAAAAAAAATGCTCGTTTTTATGAGTTAGATCCTTATTGCAATGTATCCAAACTAAGCTTAAAGAGAGTCAGGCTGACTGCAGAGCTGTCAGAGTTTTGCTTCATTTGGTCAAGCATCTCCTGCCAGCAGCAGTTTCCCTGGGCAGGTGGCTCATAAGAGGAGAAAAGATGCTTTGCTTTGGACAGTCGCAGTCATCTCCATCTCTCACAGAATTTTAGAGATTATTTTGAACGTTAAATACTTTGCTCCAAGATCGTCATGGATCTTTGAAACTCTAGGGACTTTGAAACTCTTAACCACGTAAACATGTCTGGTTTCTTTGGGGCAATTCTTGTTTTTTTGCTCTCGACAATTTCTTTTGGCTTCAAGTTCTGCTGTCTAGTCAGGCATTTTGAAACTCTCTTATTTTTATCTGTTCTATAACTTACTGCTTTTATTGAATTCCCCTTTGTTACGAGACCAAGAGGAGAGACTCGTTATGACTTTTCTGTGCTAGTCATGATTTTACATTTTTATTTTGTCTCTCAAGTCAGATATTGTGTCTTCAGTTTGCCTTCAAATAAGAGTCTTCACATCCAAAATACTATTGTTATGGTCCTCTGAGCCTCCTCTGAGTCTGCAGTATCTCCTCTGAATTTGGGTGTCTAGTGCGAGGAGCAGGGAAGTAATGCTACTGATTTAATGGTGGTACTTCAGAACTGCTTTTATTGTTCAAGCTAACACAGGGAGGGTTTTTTGGTTTTTTTTGCCCGTCTCAGTGACGGCTGAGTTGCAATCCTCCTGCTCTTGCTTCAGGATTTTCCATGACCTCTCCAGAATGATGCCCATGTTCGTTTTAGCTAAGATATTTAGCTTGCTTTCCCTGGTATATGAAAGGTGTCAATCTATTCTGCATGTTTCAATACAGATATTCCTAGGTGTTTTTAAAGATGGGAGTTTCCCTGTTGCTTAGATCGATGCCTTCCCTGAGTGTTCCTGCAGATTGAGATATTTTTTGAAAGTCTGTGAATCTGATCTTGCTGTGTCCCTGAAACTATGCTAACCTAAAGAAAATTGTGTATGGATGCTGATTTCTTCTGTGGATTATATATTAATCAAGGCTCCAATTCTGTGGGTGCATAGGTTTAGTTTTTTTCCAAGTGTTACATCATTAGAAGGGAGTTATTTGCTAAAAGTTTACCCATTCTTTTTATATTCTCAGGGTTAGATCATATTCTCTTTTCTTTCTTGCTGTACTGCCTCTCCAGTTGAATTTCTTCCAAAAAACTGATTTTTTTTTTAAAAAAAGGTTGCACAACCTTCCCCAACAAATGTGATTTTAACACCTACTTGCCACTTCTCATGTGGCTTCTGCTTTGCAGTTTGATTGTGCTGAGTTAGACTGAACAGCACTGATTTATGAAATGCATCCTAAACCAAGTTGGCTAGCTAGGAAGGTTTTCAGTGTGTGGAAACTTAATTACAGGGGAGTAGGAAGGATTTGGGTAGTTGGTGTTGCTCTGTTTTTATTCACTTTCATGAAAACTAGATCCAAACATAAGTACCGGAAACATTTCTTCACGCTTCAAATTCTCGGAAAATGTCATTTATAAATATGGAAACAAATAAAAATGTATCATTTGTTTGTCCGCTTGGAAATAGTGCTTGGATGTAATCAAAAGACTCGAAGCTGGCAAACCACTTTAAAAAAACCATCAAATATGATTAAAGAAAACACTGAGCTGGCAACTGTTGGGCGTTTATGGTGGCTAAGGCTTCTCGATGCTCCTGAAACAATGTGACAATAAATAACAACTGACTCGTTTTCTTGCGAAAACCCAAGGCGGCCGCATCGGAGCTGCAGCCTTCCCCCTCTGCTCGGTGACTTCCTGCGGTGGCTTCGGCTCTCAACGCGTCTCAGGTTCCCGCAGGCCCGAGAGAGGAGACGGGAGGTTTGCCGGAGGCTGCCGAATCAGTCGCATTCCCCGCTCGGGCCGCAGCGTTGTGGGCAGCGTGTTGCTCTCAGCGTTCACATAATCTCCTGTCCTGCAGGTGCCCACGAGGTCTTGAAGGTGACCTCCCTTCACAGGTGGATTGGTGGCTGCAGGGAAGGGGCTCCTGATGAAAAACAAATCACATGTACCCAACTGCGAAGGGCTGTGTTGGTCTTATAAAGGTCCAGTTCTGCTCTGAGTCCCTCCCAGTCCTCATATGGGAGATAGCGACAAGATATTTAGCGATTCTTTTTTCTTTCCTGGAAGGTTAAGTGGTCCTTCACCTCCAAAAGACTGAGAAATCTTCTGTGTCATGCACTGCCCAAGACAAGTGCCTGTGTCTTTCAGTGCTCTGATTTTTTTTTTTTTTTTTTTCTGTTTTATTTCATGAAGTGTCTGCTCTGCTCTCCTCCATTTCCGATGGACGTGGAAGCACAGCCAGGCCAGGGGATATGGCGTGGCCTCCTCAGCAGATCCCCGAGCGTATCAGCTCTGCAGCTGCTGGTGGCCCAGAGGCCTCAACAGGGAGCTGAGGTCCGTGTGTGAGCAGAGGTGTAGCTGGGAGGTGCAGTGGGCAGAAGGATGCGGTTCTGGGGCTGGGACTGACAGGTTGAGTGCAGCTTTTCGAGCCTAGAAAAGAAGACCAGGCTAATGGGGAGGGGCCTTGGAGCAAAGCTGGAGGAAAAAACCAAACTGCTCATGACGTACAAGAGCCTTCTTGGAGTTTCATGGTCTGTGAGGTGCTCAGGCAATGCCAAAAAGCCATTGCTCCAGAGGGAAATGCTCATTTTGTTTAGTGACTGTGGGATGCTCAGGCTGGAAGCCCAGCATGCTAAGCAGCAGGGAGGGTAATCCATGCTGCATTCTGCTGAGGGGACCTCAGCGCATCAGCGTAGCGCATCCTAACCGAGATGAGGTCCCTCTTGCAAATGTAGCTAATTGGGGACAGCAGTTTTGATGTTGCCCGGAAGAATATAGGTTCCTCTAGCCTGTAATGCTCTCCAGAGTTGTCCCTCATGTCAGATGGTGTGCAGTAAAGCTCTGCATTGATGTAGCAACGAACAGGGCGAGTAGGCTTCTGTTTAGGGCTGGGGTCTGGGCAGACAGACTATCTCCTAGAGCTGTAGGATGCTCTGGGGCTCACTCTACTGCATACTGCACGTGGGTAGTTTTTACAGCTTTCCAAAAGGATGGGCAAGGAGGTAGAAGGGGCTTCGTAAGGGCTTCTTCCCACTTTCTGGGGGTGGAGGCCCAGTCATAGGCAGCGGCAGTCGAGTTATCTCTTTCTCCGTAGCAGAGGGAAGCCAGAGCAATGGGCTGCAGAGCCCGAGAAGAGGGTAGCAGAGAAGCTCCTCAGCAGGAGGATGTCCTCAGAGCACAGAGCCGGCAGCAGCAGCAGCGATGACGAGTGGTGTAAGCAGCAGGTATCAGCGCAGGAAGGGTGTCAGAAATCTGAAGCACCCTCCAGAAGGGAGGCGTCCATGCCGGGGAAAAAACAGTGGGATGTGCAGGCAGGAGACAAGGAGAGCTTTTCTTGCTCGAGCTTAAAGGAGAATTAGAAGGAGGATAATCTGCTGTGACAGCTGGCAGGTAGCTGCTGCGCTGCTGTGTCAGCAGTGCAGGAGTCCTCTCCCAGCACCGCTGGCTGCTGGCTGCTGATAGAGGAACGTAGCCACAAACGGGCTAAGCAGGGACCTTCCCTTCGCGCTGCGCACAGGAAGATGTTGGCTTACGGGGATGGAGAGAGCAAAATACCTCCTTTCTCCTTGGAGCAGAAGACCAGTTAAAGTGACTGTGTAGGATGGAGAGCTTGAGAGGGATAAGCTTTGCTGCCGCTTATGCGATTCTGGAGACTTTCAGTTACTTTTTGCTTTTTTTTTTTTTTTTTTTTTTTTTTAATGAAGATGTAGGAATCTCGCTGCTGAAAGTTGCTAGGTGCTCAAGTCATTGGATTATTCAAAATTTTCCCAGTGGTTTGTTTCCATGTTTGAAAACTGTTTGAGAAGGAAATTACTTATCTGTCTAATTATCTGTCGCTCAGCTGTGTTCACATAGAGATTGGCCACATATCCAGCCTGAGAACGTGTTGCCAGATACCTCCCTTTTCTTGTTTAAAATTATTTTTAATTGCCTTAATTGCCTTTTCTCTTAATTTTTATCTCCATGGGGTTTCTTCCCATCAGTCATTAACATACCAGCATAGATGATAGGACAAATCCTTAAGCTTTAAATGAAGGTTGTGGCAGAAAACAATTGAAAGCCTTCAGTGCTCTGAGGAACATGCTGCTCCCTAACGAAGTGGCTGGGCACATGCTTTTCCTTTTCTGAAAGCAAACCAGCTCTGCTGTGGTCTCGAGTGACCTGCTCTGCCCTGAAGATCAAGAGACCATGAGTTTCCATTTCACTTTTTGGCTCTTTGTAGCATTCCTGTTTTAGGAATTTTAGGGGAGCGTCTACTGCTTTAGGTATCTGCCTGCAATACGAGAAATAAACTGAGAGGCCACACACGGTCCTGGGGCGGCTTTTTGTAAAGTGGCCCACTTCTTTAATCTGGCATCTTGATAGCTCCAGAGTCTAGAGCAAAATCCCCAGGCAGCATGAGGAGCTTGCTTGAATGACATGACCACTTCCAACTGGTCAAATTCAGGATAGGTGCAAGGCATCTAACTTTATACTATAGAATGAATAAAAGAATACGTCAGAATAAAATGCCAAAATGCCTTAGTTTGTAGATGTGCTGTAGAAGGAGATGTTCTTTTAACCCATCTGTCTGTCTTTACATAGAAAAGCAAACCTGCACGGAGGACAGAATCTGAATCCGTTACACAATCCATCCGCCTGGAGCGGTCCCTGCAGCACAGGCTCTTGTTGGGCACCTCTGGCAGCTTCAGGGAGGTTCGGGAGCAGAAAACACGGATCACCTATCACACAAGTCTCTTGAGCTGTCTTTACTGCTTTTACATCATTTCTAGGGACAGAGGACAAGCAGTGCCTGCTATAACTTGTTTGTTTTTAACTTTTTTTTTTCTTCCCAAAATGAAAAGGAGCATTGGGAAGAGTTTAGTACTTTTGCAAAATAGGACAGCAAACTAGTCTGCTAGGAAGCATCATAATTAGAAGCAAACTACAGTTGTCAAAATAAATGAGCAAAGCGCAGTTTATGATGCATTACCTTGTTTGCTCACTTGCACATTACCAAGGTTTTTGGATTAGCAATTGGTATCCTGCTCATTAGTGAGCATTAATTGGATCCTATTGTGATACTCATTGGCAAATTGAAGGCTAGGGAGAGAAGAACGAGTGTTGAGATGAGAACCAATACTCTAGGCTGGATCTAAGTGTAGAGGTATAATTTAAGCCCACCATCCAGGACAGCAGCCCACCTGTCGTTGTGTTGTCCGTCACCTGGTACTCAAGAATGGGTTTTGGAAAATGTCAGAGGTGCTGCTGAGCCCAGGCCGTTTTCGCCTGCTACAAAACCCTGCTCTGGTCTTGCCTCTTCCATCCGTGAGCAGCTGCCGCTGCGGTTCCTCCAGCCTTCCCAGAAGGGACGTGCTAAGATCAGCGGGACTCCTGCCAGCTCCTCTGCTGGCCCCGTGGCTGCGAGTAGCAAACTGATCGTAGGGCAGATCATTTGAGCAAATGCATCAATTGTTAGAGAACGGTTGTACCGGAGTGGTTCCTGCCCCGTTCAAACCAAAGAAGGACCAATTATTTTTTATTTTTATTACATATATATATATATAACAGTTAGAAGTACATAGAAGTTAGGAAAGAAAGTATTAAATTCCTTGACCTGCATTTTATTTGGACTTCAAGCACTTTATGGTCCCATACCTATGTCCTCCTAGCTAAGTGTTTTGGATAACACTCAACACCAATGGCCCTTCCTTGTAAGGCAGTTGGGGCGATGCAGAGCTATTGAGCCATGGAGCATTTTAGCAGGGGAAAGCGGTGCTGCAGGAGCAGCATTTGGATAAGGATGCCCCAACAACGTGAAGTCAGAGAAGCTGCCACAGTTTCTAGCAGCCAGGAAGCCAAGGAAAAAGTCATTTTTTTTCTAGTATCTGAATGTTACTCCTCAATCTTGCTCATACTTGTGATAGCTGCATCTGACCTGCAGATCAAGGGCCCTCCACGGGGCTTGTCCATGCTTGATGTAGGTGTTTGCAAAACCCGTGCTCGGAGCAATGTTCCTGTGCCTTGCCTGGTGAGCTTGGCCGAAGGCGGTGCTTCCTTCATCCTGTTAATTGCTCTGGGCCACCTCTTGGCCGGCATCTGCTTCCAGTAAGTTTGTTCTGAGTTTTGTCCCCAGACTCTTTTGGTTCTATTAGGAATGCCATTGGCATATACATTTTAGCAGTCTTATTTCTTTCTTTCTTTCTTTCTTTCTCTTTTTTTTTTTTTTTTTTTAAGAAGTTTCTTTATCCTGAGCAATACAGTAAGCAAAACCAGATTGAATGAGCTGGTTGTGCTAAGTCCCTCGTGCTCCATTAGCTACATATTGCTGGCAAGTTACAGGGCTTACAAATAGCTCTCTTTCATGCTGAACTTTTTATTTGCAGGGTATTACAACCTCACTCTAAAATGCTGAAGTCCTTCCAGTATTTTTAGGAGAAGCACAAGTTAATTTTAGAACCTGTGGTAAAGCAGATTGATTAGTGACTTGGGATGGCTCGAGCACAGAGAGCAATGGGGTGTCATAACTCTCTGGAAGAGCCATCGGTGTCTCGCTGAGCCCCCGAGGATGCAGTGCTGCTCAAGTCGCTGAAGGCTACGGAGATGGATGTCCCCGTTGTTATGGAGGGGGAGGCATCTGGACCGGCTCCAGAGTGGGACATGCTCTGCCCTCTTGGTCTCTGGCTGAGATTCCTTCAGGCATGCTGGAAAAACAGTTCATTTAACAAGGTTTCTGAGGAAAGCCAAGGGCTGCGTTATGGTTAATATTGCTGCCTAAGAGGAGCTTTTTCCACATTATTTCCAGGTGCGCGTTTTTGTTCTGTCTCGCTGCCATGGGTGGTCAGCATGAAACCCACGTGCCGAATTGCCGGCTCGGCTAAGCTGGGCTTGAGAGGCGTCCTTGCTTGGGGACTGCCACGTGCGTCCCCGCTGAGCTGGCAGGAGGACGGCCAGCCCTTAAAATACGAAGATCCAAATTAGATGCCTTCGTCTTGCATAAAGTCCACCCAGAGGGAGAATTTAATGTGGAGTCTCTCACATTGCACTGTGAAAATACTAAATGGGAAACAGCAGCTTCCCGTTTTTGTCCAATGCGTAAGGGAAAGAGTATTGTAGGAATCTCATAGGGTATGAGCTTTTAGATTAACCTTTTGGCGATATCTGGACCCAGCTGTGCTCTTAATTTTATGCCTATCATTGGAAACTTAAATAACATACAAGGACGTAGTCGTCAGAAAATTAGACTGGGATTTTTTTATGAATGTCACTGGTGTCTGAATTACTAAAACCTCTTCCCTAAGGTGTCTCTGTTCGTATCTTGATCTAGTCTTTAGATTTTTTTTTTATTTTATTCTATTTTTGATGAGCTGTATTTATTCTGCATAAATTAGAAACTGCAGAAACCAAACCAGTCTGGAAATGGTTTGATCTGTAGAATTGAGCACAGTTCTGCTCTTCTAAAATGGTCCTTTTCAGCCTCTTTCCCAGTATTATGAAGGTAGGGACTTTTCCATAGTGATAGGGAGCTTGCTGTGTGCATGCGGCATGTTCTTCCCTTGCTACCCCTCTCCCACAACTTCTTATTTCCATGTGATTGTGCCCTATTGGATAGAAAATAAACGTACTTGTTCCAGAAGAGTCTGCAATGGAAAGAAAAATAGAGTTCTGCCTTCCCCATGGGGCCAGAATGCCTAAATAGATAGTTACCAGTGTGAGCAAAGAAGTTACAAAAATAGCAGTTTAACTACTAGAAAATATATTCTAAGAGCTATTTGTATTCGAAGAAAATGGGCTAAAAATAAGTCCATCCCTTATTAATGTTGCATGGTGGTAGAAGGGAAATATTTATCATTTTCCACTTGGATTTTTTTTCCTTTCTTCAGTTTTTCAATTCTTATTGGAAGGTATATAGGGATTTTCAGCACCTGGGATATGCAGATATATATATATATATATATGTTTTTTTTTCCACCTGCTTTTATAATTGTCTGTCCCAGCACTTTCTGGTACTGAAAACAGCCTTCCCCTGCAGAGGGGTGGAAAGGAGAGCGCCGCGATATGAGATCCTGCTTGTCGAAAATGTGTGCCTTTTGTTTTCAAGACAGCGGTAAAAGGATTTGTTTTGGGTGCTAAATATGTCAGCATCATAAAAAGCCAGCAACCCACTTTGATTTAAAGCATTTAAATAAATTGTTCATATGCTCTGCCTGCTTGAATTACGATTAATTATATAAGTCACAACTGGGTAAGAAGCTGCACTGGAATGAAATACTATATTTAGGGGGTGCTTTGCTTAAATTTGTGCTTAAAGAAAGAAAAAGCAATAGGAGAAAAAGAAAGAAATGGTGTGGCTAAGAAGGGCCAGCTGGCATTAGTGCAGCGTACCAGGAGCATCGCGGAGGCACAGCCGGCAGGATTAAGGTATCTGAGAACTTCTTTGCCGCAGGCTTAGGCTGGTGGCAGAGGGAACACGTAATTCCCCTCCTCGCTTAGGCATTTCATTGGCAGTGAGACCTTTTGTGGGACGGGGTTAAAACAGGAGGGCTGGTTTGGGGAGGATCTTTGGTTTGAAGAGCACGCGCTGCCCGCACTGCACACTGGCTTGGCAGGACTCTGCAAGTATTTTATAGTATTTACATTGGGCCTTATGGGATTATTGTTGCCTCATATTTTAGACAAATGTCTCATTTAAGCTATAATTAAGGTATAATGCATTTTATTAGATGATCTTTAAAAAAAATAGAATATGATATTCATAATGCATTCATTTTGAAGCTGTTTTCACGGAAATTCTGCAAGGACTGACTCGTCCTGGTTGAGAATCAGACTCCAGTAGTGTCACCCTGCTTCAGGACTTGGCTTCACGGTGCTGACATCAGTGCAATTAACTTGTGTGGGTGTATGTATTTATATGCTTAAACACCTCACAAAATTAAAAAAACAAACAAACAAACAAAAAAAACCTTTAGCTAGCCCAAAGGTTTTCAGTCTTACTCTAACACAAGGTTGACAGTGTCTCTTCAATACTTGCACTGACAGTATCTTCTAACTACTTCCATTATTCAGGTTTAAGACATAAGTACTTGTGCCTCTTATCTTCTGCAACCACTGTTCTAGGAGAGAAAATCAACATTCGCTGGGGCTTTCTTAACTCTCAAGGTATTGAGCCCTGGTGCCCTAATCTTTCCTGGAAAGGATTGTGGGGAGCGAAGCGCTGACTCACTGCCTGTATTTAAATCTTCTTTGAGAACTTTTTCTCTTTTTTCTTTTTTTTTTTCCTTTTTTTTTCCACTTTTTTTTTCTATTTTTCTTTTTTTCTCTTTTTTTTTCCTCTTC
>JAYECN010255868.1:0-25113 GCA_035222435.1 Microcambeva ribeirae
GGCGGCGGCCGCAGGGCCGGTCCCCGGCCCGGGGGCTCCCGGCGGGCGGTGCTGAGGCCGCGCGCAGCGGCGGGGAGACGCTGCTGCTGCCGCCGGTGCACGGAGCAGGGCGGAAAGGGGGCTCCGCGCGGGACCCTGGGCGGAGCGGGAGGGGCCGCGGGCGTCCAGGCACCTCTAGAGCCGCGCGTGCGCTGGTGCCAAGGTGCTGGCCAAAGCTTGTCGTGGAGAGCGCGACGGGCCAGAAACTGGGATCTGGGAAACGTAAGTTGGTGGAGATGGAGCCCAGGCAGTGCAAGGGCAGGAAAGGCAGTGCCCGGAACCCCGCTGCTCCCACGAGCACTGATGGGCACCAGATCTGCCGCGGTTTGTGGCACAGGGGATAGGCCGCAGCACGGCACGGGTACTGGGATAACACCATCCTTACCTGCTCCTGGAAGGACAGACCCTCGCTCCAAATCCAAACCTGGCCAGTTTGGACAGGAGACGCCAATAGTTTTGTCCTTGTCTGCTCCTCGTTTACACTTCAGCTGCCCACGCAGTAGCTCAGAGGTATCAGGAATAAGGCAATTGACAGGGGTGGAGCGCTTGGCATCAGCAGCTTCTCTTTTCCTAGCATGGAAAAAGAAAAAGGTGGAAACCCAGACTAAGGCAAGGGAAAGGGGGGTGGGAGGCAGCCCCCCAGGCAGCTCTCTGCATCCCAGCCCCGCGCGCTCCCAGGGAGGCGGTAGCGGCAGCAGCAGGACGGCCGGAGGGGCCGCAGCGGGAGCAGGCAGCGAGGATGGGCTCAGCCCCGAGTGCTGCCGCCTCCCTCCAGCTGCTGGAGCTGCTCTTTCCTCCCACACAGCTGCAATAAGAGGCTGGAGAAGAGAGTAGGGAGAGGGGGAAGTGCTTCGAGGCTGACGGCTGCCGCTGCCTGGTTTCTTTCCCGAGCCCCATCTTCCCTCGAGCTTTCCCACCTCCTTTTGCCTGGAGCTGGCACAGAGGCCAGCGGGGTGGGCAGAGCGAGGTGCGGGTGCCCCAGGGCCATACCTGGTCAATAGCTCCGGGAAGAAGTGACCGCACTGTAAGGGAGGACCAAGAGCAAGAGTCACTGCTAGCTCCCCCAAAAAACAAGATGTGCCACCGAGGATCCACTGCTGGAGACCTCAGGTGCGATCTGCAAGGCTACGAGATTACCCGTGTACGGCTCCTCAAGCCAGAGGAGCCTCAAAAATAAGACCCACAAGGATGAAATCATTTCCGTTGTGTCCCCTGTGCCCACGTGGTTTTGTTCTATTAAATATCAGCTCTTTGCTAATACAGTAAATTCATGGGCACTTCTGATTTTCTCAACCTTTCCAATGCCACACTGACAATATCAGGAAGCCTCGTTCTCCTTGCTCACTACTAGAACATCTTGAAGTCAAAGACTTGGAGGGCTGCATGTTGAACAGACAAATCACAGCAACCTGATACGCTGGGACATGCTACCCAGACTCAAAGAGCCACAGCTGCCACTCAGTTACTGCACAAAGCGATGCAAGGAGCTCAGGGCTAAGCCAATACATAAAAAGTCAGAAAATAAAAGCCTTCTACCCAGATTCACAGAGCTAATGCACAGACTCTTCTCTGCCTAGCACTGAAGGCGGCTTGAACCACAGTTAGCTCTGAAAGGGTTTGTCCAGGCTGCTCTTTGCAGGAGTTTCTAAGGAAACTCCCATCTTCTTTTCCCGCCACCCCTTGCAGGTCCTCCTGTAAGAAAACCCTGCCTGTACCAAAACGTGTCCAGCTGTTTGTTCCTCTGGTCAAAGTGTCTTTAACAAATTTCAAGGGGGAGAGGTTCATAAGGCAAAACATTCATGGTTTTTGGAAAACACAGAATATTCTATTCATGAAAGAGGGCATGGGGATCTTGGTCAGGCTCCCGGCACCTGTGCTGCACTTGCCTGATGTGCCTGAGGAAACGCGCTCCTTCCAGAGGGAGCTGGGGAAGCTGGGGAGGACTTTGGCCAGGTTGTAACCACCCCATCGTGTAAGAACTTCCAGTGATTCTCTTAGGAATGACTATTGTATGGGTAGGGTGTCACTACAAAAATTCAAAGGAAGGCTTATGCAAACTTACATGGGACTAGTTCCATTTCCTTATGATGACAACAACTACAACCTAGTATTAATTAATAAAGGTTTGGAAGCTCCTTCACATCACCTCTACCTGCTTATTGAAAAGGGTGCTACAGTAATCAACAGGTAACTTACAGGTTACAGAGGTTGTAGTTCCCAATTTTGTTATGGCACTCTAGTAGTTAATCAAACAAGCTTAGTGAACAGGCTTGTGTGATAATTTTATACCTCATAGTTACAACCGACCCTTGGATTGTTTTTCTCACTAGCAGCCCAGTGCATTCACATGCTGGGATGCAGAAATGTTGGTGTGGTGGGGCAGGAAGATGAGCTTAGGGTGCAGCCTTTCAAGGAGCGTGAACTGTGATCCCGCTGAGCTTATACGTATGATCTGCAACTAGGCATCCTACCTGCACAGCCTGGTTGCATAGGGCGAATCTCACACCGTCCTTGTTGTGTGAACGCGTGTGTCCCTCCGTGGGTAGACACTCCCATGCCATTATTCCACCAGCTTGCGTAGGAAACGCTTCCTTGGGTGACTGACACACAGCACGTCCCTGTGTCACGCGACTAGACACAGCCCTTCTTGTGGCTGTAAGGCCCTGAGAGCTGGGGTGAAAGTGGGTAGGCCAGAAGATGCCTCCTGGAGCTGCCAACTGGCTATCCCGGTATTAACACCTCAGTTACCTGAGTCACGTCTTGATCTTTCTTTTCCAGCAGTACTTGGCAATCCAGGTGAAGAAATAGGGAGAGGGAAAAAAAAAAAAAAAAAGGCAGACTGCAGAAGCTGTAAAGTTTCATTACAAGAAGTTAGTGTTTTACCAAGTGTTCTACACTCCCAAACAAGTCACCAGGCTAAAAGCCAAAACAAGTCTAGTCAGGCCTCAGCTTAGTCAACAAGGTAGGTCTTACATAAGCACATAACAGAAAAGGAGAAGGAGGAACAGTATGTTCATGGTCTCGTCTAACACAAGATCTAGAGGGTATCGCATAAAATAAAATAACAGGTTAACAAAAATGGCTCACCCCGCCAGCCCCGGCTCAGAAGTTTCCTCAGAGCCGGCAGGCAGAGGGTGCCCTGCGGACGCTCCTGTGCTTACGCTTCTTCCCTCGGCATCTGCTCCTGCGCTGACTAGGGACGGCAGCTTTCCCAGGACTACGAGGCCGGGCGGCACATCCCAACAAGCCAGTGCCCAGCTCCTCCTTCTCCTGCCATAGCCTTCCAGCACCAGCTTGCACCTTCTCAGACGTCTTTCTCCTTCGCCTCTGGCCGCTCCAGACAGCTCCCTGGAAGATGCCATCTATTCCATCCATCTTTACTGTGTTTCAGTCCTTTTTACCTCGCTTCTGGTTGCAGGACCAAAAAAAATACCCCTGCTACAAGAGCAGGCGCTTTGGGTTCCTCGCTTTTATGTGGAATTCTCTCTCCTGTGCTCTGTGAATGTCACCACTAAAACCCAGTTGCCTTTTCCTGTTGAGTACCATTTCATAGCTTAGCTTCTGGTGTGGCAGTTGCATAAAACTGACTTCTGGACCTCTGCCATCCATTTATTTTGTCTGGAATGTATCTGCCCACAAGTTGATATCTCTTAACAACTTTTAATTATCACTCCTCTGCTCTTCAGCACATGGATCACAAGGCAATGTACAGTAAAAGGCACTCATAAGACATAATGATAGCTCACGCTTGCATACTGCAATTTGTAGCTCTAGCAGCTCTGGGAAATAAAAAAAAATAAACCAACAGCAGAATTCGATAATTATAGCATGCAGACAAGGTTGAATTTAGATCAAAAAGAAGAATGGTCAAAAAGGTAGGCTGGAAGTTTCCCATTATTGTATTAGAATGATTGCTTGATTTGGCAGAGTACTGTCTTCTATTCAGGTAAGTGTGGATTGCCGGAATTTTAAAAATAGCAGTGACGCTCGTGTGAAAGGGCTACAGCTGGAACATCCGAACCACCAGCCATTTAATCGTGACCATGGGGCAAACTCCACAGATGCAAGTCTGCAACCATTCACAAGCTCACTGCAGCCTCATGCCTCGAACTGTACACTCTTCAGAACAGACACTGTCTTTTCTATGAAACATCTGGCAAGCTATGGGCCCAAATAAATATCAACAGCAAAACTCTTACCAGTTTTGCTATTGACTTAACTTTGCCATTGACTACTAACTTGACTCTGAAGGCCTGAACATGGAAGGAATAGTCTGAAACCACATAATAATAATAATAATAAAATCAAAACATCTTAAAAAATGTCTCTAGATGGGTGATAACTCAAAGCTAATTCACGATCATTGTTTGAATCTGCTCCTTTTGTAGCATTCCTATGGTATTATGCAACTTAGTTACTACTGTTTTTTGTCTAGAACCCAGAAGCAGATAATTAAGATATAGGGTGAAAAATCAGAATTTTATAAAAGCTTGAGGGGCTGGCTCAAAAAACTTTTAAAGCAGTTGCTGTTAAAAAATGCAAATTCTCATCAATCCTGATCCTATCAGCACCTAAACAAATTCAGAAAAGCTTTAAGTATGAGAAGCCACTCTTAACTCAGCCAGACTCCTCGCTTTCTTAACCTGACACGCATGCAGTATTGGTTGAATCAACCTTGGTCTGATTTCCTGCAGAAATTCAGCATGCAAGCTCACTGTCCTCTCCTGTTAGCCTTCTGCAAGGATGACCCACCACCAGAAACTTCAGCCAGAAGGCCACAAACTCCACTGTTCAGCAAACCATTTTCTTTTTTTTTTTTTTTTTAAATCATATCTGGGACACCTGAGTATGTGCAGGAAATGAAGAGAAAAAAATCACAAGCAACTTCTCGAGTGAGAAACCTTAACTTTCTGGGGCAACCGTCTTGCAAGAGCTTCACTGACCAACAGAGCAAAGCATGGCCAGCTGATCATCTAAGAAATCAAGGTAACCTGCAACGCTCCAAAAGGACATCTCTAGTGATGCTTGAGAACAGAGGATCATCTTGAACCTTCCACACAACACCCAGTAATTATGAAGAAGAAAAATTGCTTGCACTTTTCTGAATGCCAAGGAAAGTTCTTCTGAAGCATTTTTGCTCTGAATGTTGAGTGACTATTAAACTTTTCCCATTCTCTGCTTCATGGGTCTCCACGCAGTTGTTTTTAAATTTGTGTTGTTACTGTTTGTATTTTCTGGCACTACAACTGTTTCTCATACGAAGACATAAACAGCAATGAATCCAGCTCCAAAAAAACCATATGTTCTAAAAAGACATCAGACAACGCGTAGGAAGAAAAGAGGTACAGATAGAAGGGGAAAAGTCTTCCCTAAGTCACGCAGAAAGGACAGCAGCAGGGCGAGGCACATTACTATTAGTTAAACAGGCCTAAAACCAGGAGGTCCTAAATTGCTAATTTCTATCACTACATTGCAACATCTGTTGTTTGAATCCTATGTTATGGTCCCAGTGGGTGCCAACATGCCATATCAGGGTTATCTTTTTGGTATAGTATCAGCTGTGCTGGTCAGGACTGCACTATTTGATCAATGACGAACCAAAGCCACCCTTCCTCAGACAGAAATATCCAATTCTCTTCCCATAAGTTTTGCCTTCAAACAAAAGCCAAAGGGACATGCAGACATGAGGTCCAGAACACTACCTCAAAATAAATGGAGACTTTTCTCCACTTGCACTTCATTTAAATAGCAGTATTTCTGGGTACATTTGATGAAGAGCAGAGATTTCTCTCATTCTTTGGTGGCAAGGCAAAGCAGGCTACTGGCAGCTGAGGCTGTGGCTTACATTTCTGTGACCAAAATATGCTGATTCCTCTTGAAAGTCCAACTGTCTAATGCTGTATCCTTGATAGTTTGTAAGTTCCTTTCTTAGGGAAGACAGGATTTTGCTACAGTTACTTTTGTTTCCATCCCAGATTAGACTACCTCAGTGATTAATACGAGTCCCTAAGCCTCATTATTAGAAATCACATTTGCACGTGCGGGCCCACAATGCCTTAGTAGCCAAAGTGCAGGAACTGGCAACTCCAACACGTCATTTGTCACGTTCTGCAATAAGGAGGGTGGTTCACCCCATGGAGTTACCATCTTTTCCATTTACTAAAAATGAAGCCAGACAACTACCTTAGAAAGAAAAACACTTATTTTAAAATAGCTTAACTGAAATGAATTTCATCCTCAGCTAGCTAGCTCATCTCACAGAGAACATCATACCTTTGCTCCATAAAATACAGGCTTCCTGTTTGACATGCTGCCCAACTAGTCTTCTGCCTGTAAGGTCTGCATAATTCATTGTTCTCCACCCTAGCACTATAACACAGCCAAACCTTTTTTTTTAAAAAAAAAAAAACGCAAAAGTTTTTAAGACACAGAAGACAATTATTCCATTTGTTCATTCCCCTGTGGTTTCAACAACAGATTAAATCTTTAGGCTCTATTGCTGGCTTTGGGCAAGTCTTGCTAACCTGCTTTGATTTCATGCACTGCTCTTTATTGCAGGAGCGTATGGAAATCACAGCAGTACCCAAGATTTATGAAAAGACAGTTGAGAAGGAAGAATGGGTTACTCCAAAACTAGTTATGTGGCAGATACAGTATATAATATCTGAACAAATGAACAACTGTACATACAAATTTGATGACAGTATGGCAGAATGAGTTTCGTTAAAGTACTGAATGCAGCTTCAGAAAAAGATTACGAGAAGCCAGATTACTGCAGAATGGCTTGGAGGGAGCGTTTACCAGGGATGAGCTCTCTGAAAATGCAAATTGACTGAGAAGAGCTATAGCTCTGCTACCTGCTTGATGGTAATACCAATTTAGGGCATGCACACAAGACTTACTTTTCCAGCCTTTTGTAAGATGTCTCTGTACTGTGCCGTTTGCTGCTTTTCTTAAAATTAGTCATTAATATTCATGTCAGTTTACATCTTGCCTATTGCCTTTTTTTCACTTTTTCTTTTTTTCCTCCCCTCTCAAGTGCCCATCAACATCTATAAGCATAATACTTAGTGAACCAGAAAAGGTCTATTTTAATTCCATCTTCCGTCAAAGCCAAGAATGACCATCTGTGCTCCACATATTGCTGCTTTAGGTTCTTATGGACCTGCCTTACTCTTCACTTAAACCCCAACATCCCTCATCAGCAGTGAAACAGATGCAGCAGAAGGAATCCAACATGTGACGATCACTTCATTTGACTTATGATACATGAGGAAGATAAGAAATAAGCTGGATCCTCTATCCTGAATAGAAGTTTTTACATATTACATTTAAAACACAAAACAGAAGACTCAACCATGTGTTTAAACAACTCCCAAGAATTTATCATCCACTATAGCTCAGTAACAGCAGTCACTGAAGGCAGCCTCTCTGCATGTTGCTTTAGCTCAAGGAGAAGACTTCTGCTATTTCTCCAGC
This sequence comes from Microcambeva ribeirae, assembly GCA_035222435.1. Taxonomy (NCBI): domain Eukaryota; kingdom Metazoa; phylum Chordata; class Actinopteri; order Siluriformes; family Trichomycteridae; genus Microcambeva; species Microcambeva ribeirae. The sequence continues at coordinate 7,519 of JAYECN010255868.1, forward strand.
ACAATCTTTCCATACACTTGCTTTTGCCTTACTGAGTTCCCTACTCAAACTAGACCACTATGTGAGAAGGAATTCATTATTCTATTCTGGAATTCATTATCCCAGTCCTTCATCTTAGTGGTGTATTGGACCTTCTAAGAAGTTACCTTTTTCTCAGCCTACAGATTACTGTGTATATAGCCACACATCTTCATGCAACAACTGCCAACTTGCAAGGAGCCTTGAGAAGAGAATAAAATTTGACATGCTGCTGCTTGACAATCAAAAATTTAACACGTTCACCTAATTTTATTAAAAAGTCATCTACCCAAATATAGCACTTGTTCATACTTCTATCAGGCTTTCTAGATGAATAAAAATTACTTGCAGTAAAACAGAGGTAGGCATTTGCATTAGAACTGCTCATCTTCAGTTCTATACAAAAGCATTCAGGGATCCTTTTATGAAGTAAAAAGTTAAGTATTAAAAAAATACATTAATGTCACAGTTCCCATCACTGCCATCCTTACTCTTAATTTGTGTCACTGAAAAAGGGAAAAGATTAAAAGGAAAGAGGTAAGTTCATAAACATTTTTAGTTCTTTAAAAAGAATTGCTAAGCGATATGTTTGACATTGAAAGCTGGAGGGCAGGTTACATGACAGTCAACTGATCTAGTTAACTTTCCCTTATTTCCCTCTGCCGCAGAAAGGGAGCTGGGCACAGAGGTGTAGGGAATTTTCCATGGATGTGCAGACAATCATTACCTAATCAGGAGCATTAAAGGCTTTCCCAGCTCTGCTCCTAAGGAGAGGCTGTGGCTCCCCAAGCCCAGGCTTCTTCCAACAGCGCAAGACAGAGAGATGACAGGCTGTATTTTGTTCATAAACAATTTATTTTGTTTCCAATATGTGCCCTTGTTGATTCAACAATGATGTCTGGAGAATCATGTCCTCCACCAGCCAAAGAGAACTGATTTGGAAATATTCCACCCAACTCATTTGCTGATACCCTGATACCACCTCTCCTCCTCAGCAGCTGAAAGTCTTTATGGCTCAGAGTGAGCATAAACTTGCACCTTATTCTGACATGGCTAGAAACACAGTGAAGAAAGAATTAGTAAAACAACGACTCAGGGAAGCAGAGGGCTATGAACATACAAATATAAAATAGCTTATTGGAATTTTTGCTTTGACTTCAGTGTCCTGCTATTCCCTTTCCTTGATCCTCCTTCATCTTCCAACAGAAACAAAACAACTGCAAAAATGTGTGATGTTCCTAAAATACGCTTAATAAACATTTGAAATCCTGTCTCCCTCCTTCCAAAGCTAACCTGGAGCAGGTAATATGTATGGACTGAACAATACTGGACAAAGCATGAGTTTCTCATGGAGGAATTACTGATTAAATCTTCTTGCTATGTGGTAAGGTGTGTGCTTTGCATTTCCACTGACTTAGACTATAAAACATGAAGTTATTTTGGATGCTGATGCCAATCTGAGCATTATGGAAAACCTAGAGGTGCCTGGGACTTGGTACAGGTGGTCATGAACTCATGGAAGTTTCTTGGTTTAATATTTACAGAGATGTTTTAAAATTATGGTCTGTGAAATGTATTTCCCAAGATGCTCCCATATCTGAGAAAAATAAAAGAACCCTTGATCCAATTCCTTTTTAAGACTTTTAACAGTCTTTTAAAAATTGATTCATCAATTTATCTTAGCACACTTAAAAGCAGAATAGTGAATAATGACTTTAAAAAAAAAAAAAAAAGAGAAAGATGCTGATCTCTAAGGAGACCGTCGCTCTTTTTTCATAAGTAAATGACACTGAATGGTGCGGATTCGATTCTTGGCTGGGGCAAACTCCGGCTGCAGTTTTAATGTTGACTCATACCATTTCATGGCCTTTTCAAACTCCTCCTGTAAAGAAAGAATAAGATGACTTGAAATCAGTTTCTAAAAGCACTGACCACTAACATTTTCTATTCCTTTCCTGGCCTTAGCAGCTGAATAGTATAGTGTGTAAAAAAGCAACTGAACCAAGTCTTATTATTTTTCCTTTCTCCCAAATACATTCACAATAAACTGTCCCAAGACTGAATAATAAGTGAAGGGAATCAAATTATGGATAAGCATCATTAACCTATTCTCTTGCTTTCTCCTCCTAATTTGTACATCTTAGCATTCTTCATTTAAAAATAACTTTGGAAAAAAGTGATTTCAGTCAGAATTTACATAAGTCAAAGCTTTAAAATCTTGGACACCACAAAAAAAGGCAACCTTGCTGAACAGCCACTTTCACAAACAACTTGAAATTAGAATTAAAAGATTATTCAAAGTTAAAGGAAGTCAAAGTAGTAATACTTTTAGAGCATACAGCAGCCAGACAATTTCAGCTGACAAGCTAGACTCTGGAATGACATAAAGAAGAATTCACACTGAAATATCATCTTTTTTACTACTGAAATCTATGCATATATACTACCCCACTTTTATTAATCAGAATGTGCACTGACAGGCAATAATATATTAAAACAAAATATGGGTATTTTGAGGGGTTCTGAGATTGCTTTGTTTTCTTTTCTCCTGGTAAGAACTAAGATACTTTTATGATTTATTTTGGAATTCTGAAGGTACAATGTACAACATATTCCCCCCCCCCCCCACTAAATACACTAAAATGAACCACTAAAAGGTCTTTAAAACCTAAGGGGGGGATTTAGGCTCCTTCTCTTTTAAGCAGCAGTGGTTCCTAGGGCATGCCTGTTGATGAATTATTGTTAACAAGGTAACATCTTTATGTGAAAGCAGACTGCATGCTACAGTACTTCATTTCTGGACTCTTGATTTTTGAGTAAGCAAAGGAAGACAGATCTTTGGCCAGACTGCTTCATCGTACTTAAAGCTACCAGGATCTCACTCTAGCATTAGCTCAACTTAAGCTCCTTTTCTCAGTATCTTTGTTTGTGCAATATAGATATCTACACTTATTCACATTGTAGAGACTAACTAGATCAATGCTCAAGTCCTCCAGTCTTGAGTTTGAAAAACTGGATTTGAATACAGTTCTAACAAGTTTTATAGGTAATCGTGGATTAGCCTGTGAAACAAACAACTGTGAAAGTACGAATAATACTGTTTCCGGATATAATCATTTACATTTATATTTGCAGTGATCTGATTTTAACCTTTAATGTTCTTTTCAGTTTCCTCCTCACAGCAGTAGTTTCTACAGAATCCATACAGAATGCTCACTTTAATATTAAAGTGACCAGCTGCTTTCATTTATAAGGCAATTGGCTGCTAATCCTTACAAACAAACAAACAAAAGTTGGCCTCTATAATGCTGTAATATTAATTAGAATGACATCTACAACTTACTGGTCAGATTTAGTTCTCAAATATAGCAGATGAAATATGAAATAAACTAGCTACTTTTATGTTAGTATAATTTGATCCAGAAGATGAATTTTGTCCTATTGCTACAGACATTTCAAATATGGCTTCCTTGAGAAATATCCATATGGAAGTTATCCATAGACAGTGTGCTAACTTAAAAAAAAAAAAAAAAAAAAAATACACTAGTAACTCAACCATCAAGCTTCTACTTCATTTCTTTCAAGCTACTGCCACAAGAAATACCTTAATAGAACAAAGTCATGCCTGCCTTCAGTTCCCGTTGTGCATCTGACAGCATGGCGCATTTCACTCTTTTCAACCCTACTCTGATAGCCATAATATACAATTACCTGCTCAACTTCCCCTGTAATCACTGCGATCCCCTCTACAAGAGGAGCAAAACATTAAGCACAAATCTATGACAAGTGCTAAAAAAAACAGCAGAGGTGCAAAGGCAGAGGTACAACTGCAAATACTTTTGACGTACAAATATATCAAATACGTCTCAGTTTAATGGTGCCTCTTTTATCCTCTCAATATTTTGGACCTGGCCTTGTTAGTGTTAGAATGAAACAAGCAGGAACCTGTCCAGCATTAGTTAGATAAAAGGAACGAACGCGTGGGCTCAGATAAGTAACTGACAACTATATTGTAGCTTAAAATACATAGACAGTCAGAAGAAATTTGGTTCCGACCTGTAAATTATTTTGGGTGTTGAGAAATCAGATATTAAAACTAAACTCCCCTGTGATTGTTCATGGTATTGTGAATTCTTTTACTCATTATGCTAAATTAAGCTCTATAGGCCAGATACTCAGTTTATCATCAGTTTTCCAGTATTATAAAAGTATCCTGTGTTTAGACAGCCAACCGAAATTATCAAACGTCTGCTAATGTCTTAACAAAGCTCTGCAGACAGCACTGTGAAGCCAGCTTATAAAAAAATATTGCTCTTCAAGTATTAAATGAGTAATAAGAATTGGCACTATCTGAAAAGCACATTCAGAAGAAAATTCTTGCTTGGTGACCTTACCTCCATTACTTGAATGCTGCTTGTACCTAAAGACAGGACACAACTGGGTGACAGCATACTCACCATTGCTACATACACATTTGCCAGGGTGAAATGATTAACCACGAAGTGCGGGGCTATTTCCACTGCCATGGTAGCCACGATGATGGCATCATTCCAAAGTTTGGCATTGTGAAAGATGTTTGCGAGGCTGATTAGTGGCACATCCTAGAAGAAAAGAGCAATAAACATCAATAGAGCAAGTTCTTTCCTTTGAAACTATTTCACGATCAGGAAGACTGCCAGAAGACTCCACCATCTGGTCACTCCACTCATTCTCTGGTCACTTTGAAAGCAATGAGTCAGACATTTTATTTTTATTTATTTTTTTAATAATAAAACGATGTTTGGACCCAAGTCATAAATAAAAAATCTCCTATACATGCATCTGCTCACAAATGACATCTATTACTCAACTGATTGTCTGGCAGAGATAATCTGTTAAAAGTTAACTTACTTGTGTCCTAATACATACATTTACTTTAGGTGTTATTATATTAGTATACTCTCCCTCAAAAAAAAAAAAAAAAAAAAGAGATGATGTTTCCTAAGAAGAGATAAAACAAGCTGGTGGTATAACCCATCCTCCCTCACTATTCCATAAAAATAGTAAGGAATATGAATGAAAAAAGGACAATATGGAAGTGGAAAAAGAGGATCTAACCATTAGCACAACTGATGTAGTTTTTCTTAATCCTGTCTCTGCCACAGAATTCCTATATTATGTTGGCCAACACTTCTTCATCAAATTTTCCCAAGTTGCCACTGATGGTAGTTCTTTATTTTCTGGATTTCCAGTCTGTGTCCCTGTCAGACTGACTAAGCCCTGACGGTTGTAGCAAAATCTCTGGGAGCTAGACTTCACACCTACAAAGGACAAAATATTGTTCAGTATCAAGTCTTAGATGCCTCAAATGGGACAATTTTGGATGCATTTTATTCCTGATTCCCTGATGTCTACAAGCCAAGGAGTCCCTTTAGAGTGCAAGTCATTTGGGGTTTTTAAGGCAGATATTGTCCAAGTTGGAATGACAAAAGCAGCCCACAAGAAAATTAATTACCTTTTATCCAGATGAGAAAAGGTAAGAGAAAGTAGAAAGACTGGATAAGCCATGCAGGAGGATAAAGCATAATATTGAATAGCTGTTCAATAAGTGCTAAATGAGTTCAAGCTGCAGCTGCATCTTTACAAAGGAGATCTACAGGTTTTCTTTGGGGGCTACATGGTTGCAACATGGAGGACAAAAACAAGGCACAAGTTTGGAGCACAAGCCAGTCCCCAGCAGCATTACACCAAATTACCAGATAATAGCACCACTACAACATCATTTTAACAAATTGTAGTTTCCAATCCATACTGTGGCACCTACAAGTCATATAGCTAAGGGCCTCATTCCTGAGGAGCCGTACCCTGTTAAACAGGAAGACAGCAAAATAAGCCAGAGGTGGCTGTACTAACCTTGCATGCCTATCCCAATCTTGCTTTAAAGGACAATGGCAAAGAGACAGGATTATAGTACACGGATATAGAAAACATGGAGTGGGAATACATAAACACGCCTTAGTTGAGGCTCTTACAGAGTTAATATTTACATCCTCCTAATAATATCCTGACGGTGTAAACTACATTGTCTCCCATTTTTCTGATAAGGCATTAAGACACAGACCTGAACAGTGGTTTAATGCTACTCATTTCGGTCCTCTGGTCTCAAAATGAAATTTGCAGTGTGGAGTTAGGAGTCTATACTCTATTCACCATACGCTGCACGGGGAAGCTTTGTGTCTAAGAATAGCATATCATGTGCAAAGCACAGGCCGCAAAGCGCTTCACCCAGCTGCAACACTGAACGGAAGGATTAAGTTCAAAATATTGTGCCTTCCACTGAACTGATGCACAAAGTCAGGCACTAGTGTGCCTGTGAGATTCACAGCTCAAAACCAGTTTTAAGCATTTAAGTTACTCCTTTAGATATACCTGCTCTCCTTTTTGAGAACACAACAAGACATTCGCCCCGCCCCCCCCATTTTAGACAGAAGAACTGTCCAGGCAAAGGCTGACTAAGATTCAAAGCCCCACGCAGGGAAGGGAAATTCAAGCCTGCATTGCGCAGAGAGGTGTCAAACCCACTGAAACACTTGGCGGAATTTCTTTAGAAATTACAGAATTGCAGAATTTCTTAAGAAAGCCTACACGAAACAGGTAGCGAAGATCTCCAAGTTTGACCACAACCAGTGAGTACCCAGAGCACTACAGACACTCGCTGCACACGACGGCTGGCCTTAATGGTAACCGTGCCCTCCGTGGGCAGCAGAGGCCCGAGGGCAAAGAGCACGTGCCCGAGCAGGGCAGGCACGCACGCACCTTCACGTGGTGGGGGGCATAGTGCAACGCTTGCCGCAAGCAGTCAATCGCCCTCTTGCCTTGGCCCTTCACCCTCCAGTACAGGGCTGCCATGCTCGAGAGGACCCACGACGTCTGATTCTGGCAAGAGAAGGAGAGCAGGGAAATCAGGCAGGCAAACCTGTAGTGAACAGTCTTCCTGTCTTCCAGTCACTTTCAGCTTACGCCACAGTTAGGTTGGAGAATGTCACATTTAAAAATAGCATTAGACTATTCCAAAGCAGCAAAAGCAGTTTCTTATCTAACAGCATATATGCAATACCAGCCCAATGAGATTGCCAAATGAAACACTTACAAGTTCCAACTGCAGCATCATCTTCTGAAGAAGAGAATAGCAGCTAAAATGCTTTACAAAGCAATGACAGTACCAGCAGCCCCAACAGCTTCTAAGCAGCTGCCAGCTGCTGAACGTCTGGGTGTGTATACACATTAGCCAACTAAGGCACCAAATTTAGCTAGCTAAGCTAGAAGACTGGACTCCTTAGGCTCTCTGCAGTCACTGTAAAGAGAGAGGATTCTCTAGGAGGGAGCTCACAGCAGAAACCTGGAAAGTCTAACTGATTAAGCTCGGTGTCTCTAGTTGGCTGACTCCATGCCATGTACGTATGGTGTACAGCTGGAGCAAAATTCAAATGGAAAATACTACATGCTTCAATTCTGTGGACTCAGATAAAGTAAATGAGTGTTTACACTCACATATGCAATTAGATAAGTAGCCATCTTGATTTGTTTGATTAGCTCTTGTGACTAATGAATGAAATTGGTATACTGAAGAACTGCACTTTATTTCCAACAAATTCTCCTTACTGGGAAATCTGTTTCTGGTCTCTTAGTACCAGATTTTCAGCTCATGCGAACAAAGCCTGCTGCCTGTCTCCAGTGAAAATAGCAGCATTCAAGAAGGAAAAGTTACTGTATTACATGAAGGCAAAAGAAACTAAATCTTATAAAGTAAGTTTAACAGCAACACCATTACTTTATAGGAATGACAAAGCGATATTGTCTTAACTGTAAAAGCCCAGTGAGTTCTTCAGAAGGCTTCAGAACAAGCCTGTGGTACAAAGCTAATTTGCTGGAACCCTTTTTTCTCTAATAGTATGGAACAGTATGGAGTTCTCGCTCTTGGTAAGCATGTAACACACAGTCCCTACATCTTTATCTACCTAGATTGATCCTGCTAAAGTTGTGTCCCCCTACCCTTGTCTCCAGCTCAAGACCTCACTGGCCTCAATGTAGCCAGGAAGCCTAGTTTTCTGTGGGCAGAGCAGGAAGTGAGCCTTGCACATGGCGTCCTACAGCTGCCAAATGCACGTGCCCCTCCAGCTCAGCACTGCATAAGGTAAAAGGAGGTAGGTAAAAAAAGAGGCAGCCGTCACCCACCAGCCACCTGACTACTGCACACCAAGACCACAGCCACAGGCTTGAGCCAAGGCTCAACTCCGACTATCCATAAGGTCAAAATCACTGTCAAAGTCTGTGCTGCTTTGAGAGCTACCACAGCAAGGACCAGAAGGGCAGAAAGGCAAAATAGTACTAGATTTCAAGCTTTTGGAGAAACTATTACAATAGTTGAATACATATCAACACATGTACTCAACACCTTGCTTACCATAGCGGTGATGCCATAAGGCTAAAAGTATGAGAAAATTTGACAAGCTTTGCTTTCAGTGAAGAGGTATTCAAAAGATTTGACAGATTAGATTGTGCCTATCCATAGGCACAAGACATCGTTCAACAAATGGCCTGTAAATCTCAAATCCAAATACTAACGCAATTCTAGACGAAAATTCCAGACAGACAATTTGAGACTGGATTGACCCCCAAGTCAGTTATGAGCAGTAAGTCCAGACGTTATTCTTTTCCTCATTCACACATACCTTGTCCAAAGCTTTGGCTATTCGAGTGCCAACTTGTTCTAATGACTGTGGCGAGTACCGGTCTTTGCCGAGGTTCTGTAGCACCTAGTGAAGAGGAAAAACAAGAGCTCAGAGGACAGAACATGGAAAGAAACACCATTTGCTTGTTGACTATCTTTTTCCTCAGCTTTTTAACAATATTAACAAATACTCCAAGCCATTCCAACGTCAACATCACTGTGTTTCTTGAGCCAGTATCATCATCACACAGCTTTGTATATCCATGCCACAGGATACCGTGAACGTTGAAGTTTGTGTGTGCTCAGTCAAACTTCTCTTTCACTAATTACTCCATTAAGGGCTATAAAGATACTATCAATGTCTTAAGATATCCCTCAGCCACAATCACAGAAGGCTGGGAAAACATCCTGGAAGCTTTCAAATTTACATTTACAGCTTCTGCTGTTCTTTCAATTTTCTCTAGGTGTCCACTGACTGAAGGTCACTTCTGGAGACAGGGCACTGAGCTAAATGCACTTTCAACCTCCTGTGGTAGGAGCACTTTTATGTGACAGCCTCTAATTGTGGCATACCTCTTTCAGCTGACTCTCTCCAGTATAATGCAGGCTAGCCCGACCTGAGACGCCTTGCAGGTGGTCCAAAGTGTGCATGCTGGCCGGGAGGTTGGGGTTGCAAAGGGGCTCAATAGCTGGTTCCTGCAGCTGAGTCGCAAAATCAATGTGTTCTGTAATGCTAGAAAGGTAATAAAAGCAATTGAATCAGTCGGGATAAAGAAAGAGAAGAGTCATTTCAAAACTGCCTAGTGAGGAATTTGCCCAGAGCCTGTTAGAACCTCATTTGAGTAGCTTGAGAAGCAGGAGAAACTGGATCTTCAGTCTGGAGTTGCACTCTTCTTTGTAAGCCATTCATGAAATGCCACATAATGGTTTCAAAATTCTTCAAAATCCTGGCATAATTCCTACTTACTTCAAGAGAGCACTAAAATTTCAGTTTACACACACCCAAAGCCATACAATTGCCTTGCTTTTTGTGAGTGATTTAGTTAAGGTTCACATACATAATACTTACTCAATATTTTTAGCAGAAACAGCGAGCCATGTGCTTGCTACAGTTGTAAGCTCCACTCTACGGAGTTTCAGACATTCATCAGGACTAGGCCAGCCGAGGCTACGATAATCATGCCTTTTTCCTAAAGTCAAAGGAAAAAAAAAAAAGAAAAAAGAAATTGTCTAGAACCAAAAGAGATTCCACTTCATGGTGACTTAAAAAATACCTTATGCTAAGCAGATACATTTCCTAGATTATAAAAGGTCCACTGAGCCAGACTAGAAATTGGAGTCTTAAAATCTCTTTAATTATCTCTTCTGGAGATCCAGTCTTCTGGAAGTTAGTCTCTAAATTTTCTTTTATAATGTCACCATATCAATTATAGCAATATACTTGCCTTTAAAAAAAAAAAAAAAATTACTACTCTTATTTCTGAATTTTGTCTTGTATTTGTGTTAAGACTACCTTCTCATCTAATAAATTTCTCTGCCTATCCAGTTTTCAAGAAATATAATTTAAGAAAATCTCTCCTTTACTACTTGCTCTGCACAATGTCCATCACACTTTCTCTACTTGTATCACTTAATCCCCAGAAATTCTAGGAATTAATTACCAATTCTTTATTCAACATATAAAGTCATGCTTTTCTTCTTGAAGAAGGTGTTGATGGAAGAGAATCCTTTTTTTTTTTTTCAAATATTCATCCAGAAGGCATATTTCATCATACAGACTTTGTGTTATATGTTATAAAACTGTTAAATAAAAGCTGCAAAGAACCTGCTGTCTCTAGAAGCAGCAGTTTACCTATTGGTCCCGGAGAAGGTATCTTTGGTCCACTGATCTCCAGGGCAGCTTGGTAAAAGTTATCATTTTCTTCATTAGTCCCTTCTCCACTTCTCGCAGCTGGCTCCTGTAGATCCACGCTTTCAGCTTTTGGTTTCTTTAAACGTTTAACCTGGAAAGTGATCTAGACAAGAACCATACCAGCAAGGGTATCAGTAAGAAACATTACAGATACAATCAATTTCAATATACAAATTGCTCGACCCCAAAGAACCAGTTTCAGAGCTCTTAAAGATCAGATCAAATCTCTCCCTCCCACTTCCCTCCTTCCTCCCTCTCAAGCCATTCTCTAAGCCTGCTCAGTCCCTCTGCATCACCATGCAAACACAAATTACACAACTTAATCCTCTAACATCAGAGAAAACCAATTTAACTGCTGGAGAACTGAAGTGTATTTTTCACTATATATTTTGTTGTTAACATGATGACAACAGATAATTTGCTTTTTTTCAGCTAACAAAAACTTAGGGTTAAACACTTTTTCCCCCCCTCTGCATATAACTGCATGCTACTAGGAGAAGAAAAATGCAAGGTCAGTTAAAGAACAATTATATTAACTTTTTAAAAATTAAACAGACTGTCAAATGTGGAGGTCCCAACAAAGCAAGCTGTGCTTACAAAACATGCAAGGATTTGGAAAGCATGCTGAAGCTCCACTTGCTTCCTAGCTATAAAATCAACTCCTTTACTGTCAGCCAGAAGCTTGAAGGCACCCAGCATCATTCAGCACCTAAACTCTCTTGCTACTAATCATCAGTGTTTGTGATGCAGTTTCAGTAATGTGGAAGCCTTTCCATTAGGCGATGGACTGAAACTACCCAAGCCATTACCAAGCTCTTTTAGGGAGACACCCCTACATATTCCCACATGAAACCCATCAACTGTCCTAGTTTTTTGCTCCACAACAATAAGGTGGTACGAGACTTAGGTAAACCAAGGCAAACTTACCCATTCAGCTTCATCATCATCGTCACCACAGTCTCCAAAACAGGAGCTAGCCAGTCCATCTGGAGACCCCTTCTTTAGGACTCGGATTCCCTGCAAGTCCATCCGACGGCCTTTTACCTCCAGTGCCCCCTCAAAAGCTTCCTGAGGCCAAGAGTTTTCAAATTCATCCACCAAAGCCAACATCTCTTCAGACATCTGGTCGCCTTCTAAACCCTCCACTCCTCCTGAGCCATTGCTTTCTGCAACAACTGCGTCTAAAAGGAAATACCATAAAAACCTCACCAAAAATTCATGTCTTGTGGCATCCACAAACCGTATAAAATATTTTTTTTTTTTATGAGTCCTAAGTTTTCCACTTGCACAAATCAAACCTCACCAACTACTCACTGCACATTGCAAATAAGAGAGGCAAACTGGAGTCTTTGCAAGAATGCAGACTTCCCCATTGCAAAGAAGCATCAATTGTTCGTTCAAAAATGAATACCTCTAGACCCTTGTCAAGAATTTTCTTTCCACAAAAGAGTTCTGTCCACGTGAGAAAGTAAACAGGTGCTGTTTCTTCTTTACATATGAGCATTACACATGGGATAAAGCTCCCTGGACCTTAATCACAGAAGCTGCTTTTTTTCTCACCGTGCTGTCTGGCACAGGTACTGTAGAAATTATCAAGGTACATGCAGCATGCATTTGTAAAGTCTTGCAGGAAAAACTACAACCTTTAGCCTTCAACTTTGCTCTCATGCCTTAATTTTATGCATTTTGATGTTAGGCTTGGAATAAAACAGCAACTGGACACAGATAGTTTTAAGGGTTACTTGTTGCTTTACAGGCAGATGGTAAGAGTGCAGTTTCTTGGAAGGAAACAATGCTAACCTTTTAACCTGCAAAATAAATTCAAGATCCCTTTTGGCACTTACCCGCCTACTATTAATATTTCATTACTGTAAGAAAAGGAGGAAAACTCCTCACTTTTCCTATATGAAGGGCTCCAAACCTAAGGAACATTAAAAGTTAACCGTTATAGGTCTAATACCTATAGCAACTTGCATATCATTCTGTTCAAGTCCACTTATATTATACCCCTAGTACCAAAAAAGTGGCAAAACTTTTCCAAGCTCCTATTATTGAACTTGGGAGAGAAAAAATGGAAAACAAAATATTCTGTTGAGCTGCATAATAATAAGTGACTGGGCAAAGGACAACCTCCTTTTCTGTCCATACAGATTCAGATACATGAAAAGTAACCAATTTACTCAAATACTTGGGCTACAGAGCCAGCCAGCCATTAGGGCTCCTTTCAACTGTCAGATAGAAAAACAAAACCTAGTGGTATCAAAAAAATATATTCTTTTCTTTCTGTTTTGTCAGAATTTTCTGTCCCCACAACAAAACTATGAAGTACTTAGCAAAGACGACTACTCTTCTGAAAAAATTAGAAACCAACTCATCTGCCAACACTTACACTGCAGGGCTGACTTACTTTCCAGCTTTGAGAAGGAAGGATCCCTCACTGAACTCTGAGTCAGGGCCTCTGGATCTTCTTCTGTAGCTCTCTCAGGGTGTCCTCCAGCCACTGCTGTGACTGAGTCATGGGGGTCACTGAAGTACTTCTCTTTGTCGTGACTGTCATCTGGATTCTTCTCATGACAGTGGCCTGAAGGAAAGAGATTGACTGAGACATACCATGTAAGACACTTTCTTCTGAACACAAGACTGTCTCCTTGTTTTTCTAAATACCAATTAACTGAACACTTCTGTAAGATATCAAACACATTGTTCAATGATATTAAAAAAAAAAAAAAAAAAATCAGTGCTCCTTGACCAGGCACATCACTAAAACAGCTTCAGGAAACACTCTGAACTGCTAATGAAAGAAAAATCCAACATCTTTTAAGGGAAGGTTACACAGTACCTACTACATCGCCCCATACTGGTCACAACTCCAATGAGCACTCCCAAAGCACACTTATAATGACATGACACCACACCTGGGTCTTGCTGGCCAGATGAATCACATTTCAGCACTGTGAGCATCACGGCACCTACGATGACAAGATGAACGACCAAGCCACACTGATAGAAGACTGCCAGGCTCTGACCTCACATGGCAGCGATAAACAGGTTACAAGTAGGTAACTCTCTATTTAAGCAGAGAAAAAAGCCACTGAGAATATCTATGCTGGAAATCAGAAGTTTATTCACTTGAAAATGTAACTCCTCAATTTTCTGGTCCCAGTGGCCAAGTTGCAGGCTCAAATTCTACTGAGCACAAAAACCCGGTAATAATGTTGGAAGATTTTAAATGTAAACGCAGCAACGAACAGATACAAAAATACATCAGACTTGCAATACAACAGCATTACCCACGGAGATCCTTCAGTGACACTCTTGGTTAAGCTTTCAGATAGCAACCAGCCACCTAAATCAGCTGCAGATCTGTAACAAGATTTTTGATCTCAAATACATTTTCATTGAAGATCTCGGACTCTACTAATAATTTATTACCAGCCTTCCATGGCAAGACTTGGAAGATGTTTAAATAGATGTTCTCTGCCATTCACCCTCAAACTCTACTGGTAAAGAAAGATGGCATGCATGAGACTGGGAGGTGCTGCGAAGTTCATTGTACAGCTGCAGATCTGAGAAACAGACTGAGAACACTCCTCTAGTCACAGAGAAAGTCTGCTGTGAAAGAGAAAAACAGATACTCAGAGTACTAAGCTGCTACTCTAAATCCTTTCCCTCAATCACTCATGAGTGAAAACAGCTTACAAATACAAATGAATTAAGATGCACGTAGCAAATCAGAGAAAGCCAAAATTGAATGCATGATGCTGAAGTATGTTCCCCATTCTACCCTCATGAATGCTAATGCCTTTGCTCATTGAATATGGTAAACACTTTTTCCAATAAAACATGAAGAATATGAACACAGTAGATCAGTGACTACTATTTTTTTTGCGGCATAATGATCCCATCCTTAAAAAAACAAAACAAAACACACCTTACTTTCTGTTAAGCCAGCAGGAAGGAAAGGTGGCTGTAACTCTCATGTATTATAATCTGTCCAAACAATTCTCACTGAAGTAAAAGTGTAGCTTTTTGTTGTATATTCTGCACTTTTGCATAAGGTACACTAATTCATTTTTCAGCAGTATTGAATATCTCAAGGCCTCCGATAAATGTCAGCACTCAAAATGACATCTTGATAGGAGAAATAGACCTTGGCGTCACCAAAACCAAACAAAAAATACTGTACTTATAAGTTCCTGCTTTCTACTTTTTTGTGTCCAGGTGTGCTCATGCGTGCAAGACAAACCACCTCTCCCAAAAGGTGGTAAGTAAATAACAAAATAGAAGTAAACTTCATAAACTGCTCTACCATTTGCTACAAAACTACATTTAGCTTTCCCTGCTTCTTCCACCAGTCCTTCACTCTTAAATTTCCTCCCCATTCCACTCACTGCTGCCAGTTTCATTAACACTCCCTTCTACAATATATGGAGATCTTGATTTTGAAGTTTATAAGAAATGATGCACACAGAATGCAAAAGCTGAAATTAGTTCCCTTGCCTGACATCAAAACCAAGACCATTTTGAAGCAAGTCTGGCACAGCTTAAGAAAGCTTAAGACCTTCCAAGGGAATGGTGGCCAACTCATCATTAGCATAAAGGAAAACAAAAAAAGTGACTGCAATACAAATGACTGTTTTTTAATTAAGTTTAGGATGAAATACCAAAAGGAGAAAAAACTCCTAGAAATAATGAGCAGAAGAAATGATGAAGACATTCAAAATATTACTTAAGACTAGCTTTGTTAATATTAATTTACAAACACTGACAGCTAAAAACAGACTAGATGAGAGTACTAGCTTTCTTGGGAGCCAAGTGCCACTAAATATAGAAACATGAGTGCTCTCATTTTTTCAAATTACTGCTGCCAGTAGCTTGATGTTGCGCAAGAAAAAAAATCCAAAAAAAGAAAAAACAAACAAAAAAAAAAACCAAAAAAATGGACATTTTAATATCTTTGATGAGAGGATCATGAAGCTGGTTGTAATGAAACACGGCAAGTGAGAATTTATAGCTTGTATCTGCTGGATGCCTGAAGAACAACTAGCAAGAACACAACATAGGAGTGTAAGACTAGGATGGAAACAGCGAGGCCCCAAACCCCAGCAACATTCACTGAAGAACATCATCTGTAACACTACAATACTCACACACACTAAGTTGTGTGGAGAACAAAAGATACAGTCCCCATACAAATGCTCAGTTATATCATATTTATTAGTTTTTCCACACACTTTCTGATTGTCCAGACCTGCATACCTGTATTTTGCATGTAAAGGCCTGACACAACAATATGACAATTACAAAAATTTAAGTCTAGAACTACTTCACAGTACTTTTAACCATTCAGCTTACTCTACCATAAAAATTTAAGAAGGTTCATTATTTTCTGTTGAGCAGCTGCTGCCACTTTTTTCCGTTGATTCTCTGAGCTTTCCCAGCTCTGCAGAAAAGTGAACTAGATACTGTTCTATCCTATGCATAATCAGACTTGGTAATTACGCTCCACTTAGAGAAACTTAAAGGTGCTTTACAGAGATGACACTGCATACATGTGGTAATCTGCATCTTTACTCATGTGATGGAAATGCATATTATGCATATGCATAAATAGTCTGACCGCACCTGATTAATGTAGAAACCATGAGGGAAAAAAGTAAAGTTCCTAACTGGCAAAGTCAGTCCACTGGATAGGAAAAGCAAATACAAATTCTACTGTCATTTCTAAGAATGGAGACCTTGAAGATTAAAAGCAAACACCACTGTATATTTAAATCTTCTGCATTTTGGCAGGCCAGTGTGTATATACTTGTACAGCACTAATGCAACATATATTTTAAATGGAAAAAAAAAATGCTACTTTATCCATTCCATCTATTATTCATCTTTTTGCTTGACATTCAGGACCCCTCTTGAACTTTCTCTGGAGGTGCAGTACCTAGCATAGTCAGTGAAGTCAGCAAAGTCAAGAAGAAATCAAAGTTGAAGACTTGTCCCATCAATGAAGGGGTAACAATACTTATTCTGAATCACACTTTATATTGCCGCACTTTTCAGGAAAGTCTCACTTGGATATGATTATCATCCCCTTTTGTTATACTTAAATGCTTTTGATATTATACAAGCCTGACCAGAATGACAGCTCTGTGAGGCTTTTTGGGATAGATGCATCCTTATTCAGTTTTTAAAGAGGAACTTTTTGTCAATTTATGTAAATCTACACCCTTGGGCAGAAAACTTATCCAGGGGAAGGAAAGAAATGCAACAAGTATGGAAAAAGCAGAGAATAAACGATGCCCCCAGGGCACAGGGTTTGTACTGACTTTTATTCTCTGACTGCCAATGTAGTGCTGGCAAGCCACAGTATTCCCAAACCCTGATCTCTATCCTCATGCTGCAACGTGTTGAGTTAAAAACAAACAAAACTGGCTCTTAGTTTCATATAATGAGACAAACTCATTTCCTTAATTTTTGGGACATACATTAAGAAGCTACACTAGCACAAGTCTATATTCAGAAGAGGAAGCAGCAATTTTACTAATAAAAGTACTGCCAAAATCTCAAGGCTAAAGCTCAAGAGTTGCTGTCACTGCCCAGAATTATATATTAAACTTGAATTTAAGACACAGAAATAAAAAGTATTCTTCTACCTTTGCATTTTCTGGGTCTAAAGCAGTAAATCTCAGCTTGAATAGATTTGTTAAAGAGGAGAAAGGAAAAGACAGCAGTATTCCTAAAGAATGCTGGGAATAAAAATTATTCTTCTTTAACTGATTTATTTATCTGTAAAATTAATTTTTCTTATAGTGTAAATCTGTGTAACAACTGCTATCTCTTGTCTTGGAATTTCTTCTGAATTCTATCTTTTTAGTGGACTTTAGAGGCCATAAACCAACTTTCCAGAGAATTTGAACCTCTGCACACAGCAGAAGAACTATCAGCAATCAAGGTTGGG
>JAYECN010255970.1:0-25113 GCA_035222435.1 Microcambeva ribeirae
TGAGCATTGCCACAAGGTCCTTGCTCATCCACGCAGGTCTCCTGCCCCCTCTGCCTGACTTCTTACACACAGGGATGTGTGTGCTTACATTGACTATTGCTGGTTCTGTTACTGGGTTTAATTTAATGATTGATTTTTAATTGTTTGCAAAAGGCATATTTACTGTTAGAAAAAAAAAAAAAAAGGAAAATCCTTTCATGTTGTTGTTTCTTATGTAACTCACAGTAAGAGAAACATTGTGTACTTCAGTGAAGAGAGGGCTCATTTTAGAATTCTCAAACTTGTTAATTCCAGCACCTTAGCAAATACCTGGAATTGAATGATGGACTGACTGAATCTGCCTAAACATTCACTGTATTGCATTGTGTGTTCAGCTTACGTGTTCTTACAACTTCTCAAAATTAAAACCTGCTTCCCAGAAGCATATTTTCCATGTAAAGTACAGGATAAAATGCCAGATTATTTCTGTAATTAAGCACAGAATGTTTCTTCAAGTCAGCTGGTCAAATTCTGATTGCAGGTGTTATTCCTGAGAGCCTATAGTCGTGTGCTAAGACAAGCACAAGTAGAAATGGCAGCCCAGACTATCTCTCAAAATCCATGTGTATTTACACTGAAGAATTCATGCTTTTTCTTTGAAATAATGAAAAATGATGTCAGAAAGTGAGAACATGTAACCAAGAAAATCAAATCAAGTCTTAATATTTCTCAATTATCAGCTATACAGGACAAAGCTAATCCTAGAGGGAAGATTTCATTTTCAATTATCATTAGGAGAGAAGAAGTAATGTAATGCTGAGATACCTTAATATGTTACATGGTTTTCAGCTTTGTTACAGAGGGCTACTGACCTTCTCTAACTGTACATGCAACTCATGGTTATGTCTTAAAGAAAAATGTTTCTCTGGGTTTTCAGCCATGTTAAGTACAACCTTATAATGGTATCTTATACTGGAAGCTAGATGAAGAGCAGCAGCACTGAAATGCTTGAATCTTTAAGGTTCAATGAACCATAGCAAAGGAGCTAAAGCCAACATATGCAGCTGTGGGAATACTATGGGATGGAATGAATAAATAAATCAGTGTCTCTATAACTACTAGTAAAAAACATGAAGAAATAGCTGAAATGAATTCATAGCACAAATTTTGTATATAGTGTAAATTTTCTTACTGTAATTTTTGCTTTCTAATGAAGAAGAAGGGACAGGCAGGAATATTTAATTTTGAAATCTAAAATAGAAAGGGTCATAAACTTTAAGAAATCTATATTAACATGCCTAAGGAGAACAGCTGAGGTTGAGGGAGGTGGTTCTTCCCCTTTCCTCAGCGCTGATACGTCCTCTGCAGTGGTGTGTACAGCGACAGGCTCCCCAGTACAAGAGAGACATAGACATACTGGAGCAATTCCAGGAAAGACCCACAAAGATGATAAGGGACTGGAACACCTGACATACAAAAAAGAGGCTGAGAGAGCTAGGACTATTTAGCCTGGAAAAAAAGAAAGGCCTTGGAGAGATCTTGTCAAGGCATATAAACACCTGATGACACAAATAAAGGAGATGGGGTCAGAATCTTCTCAGTGGTATTGCAAATTAAATTACAGGAACTTTGAATTTTAATTACAGAATTTTGAACATTAAAAAAAAAAAAAAAAAGTACATTTTCATGGTGAGTGGTCAATAACTGGATCAGGTTGCCCAGAAAGTTTGCGGAATCTCCATTTTGGAGATATTCATAACCCCACTGGGCATGGCCCTGAGCGACCTCCTGTAGCTGAGCATAGTTTGAGCAGGGAGTTAGATTAAATATCTCCAGAGGTCCCTTCCAATTGATGCCATTCTGTGGTTCTATGGACATGTTTAATTTCTATTTCTAGGCACAGATCTTGCTTCAAGATGTATCCATCTAGCAAAGATTAGGACAAAGGCAAATATATTCTCATCCTGTTACAGGCTTCTGCAACTGAAATAATGTGCAGGACTGGTGTCTGATCAGCCATGAAGAAGTCAGATTGACAGCGTATTCAAACATATGATGAAGGCAAACTATAAAGTCTCCAATAACTCGTGTTTCTTTTATTACTTTCTTTTTATCACTTTTATTTTTTATCCCTACCTCCACTTCCTAAATTTTTCTGTGTGGTAGGAAGGGACACAACTACTTGTCCTTCTTCCCCTCTTTCTTAGGCTTTTTGTCATTCAGAGAGCAGTAGTGAAAGTGATTTAGTCCCTAAAGCACTATGAACTTTCCTAGGAGAGACACTCAGCCCTATTCGAAGTGAAAGTCAAGCGGTTTAACTGGCAAACCATAGACTCAGAAGAGCTTTGCAAAGTCTCAAGGACCGTTACAAACTGCCAGGGTTAATAGTGTGGCATATATCTCTTAGGTTTGCTGTTTCTTAATTGAATCCATGGGATAAGTCAGACAGCCAAGAATGTGTATACTACCAGGTCTCGTTTATGATAGCTTGTGTAAGTACTGACACTTTTGCACAAAATCTTAGAGATGGGTGGAAATTCCACTTTTGCAACCATTAACCTTGTCTTGGAGTAGGCTGCTTATGCCCTCCTTGTAAAGTCATCTAGTAGGCAATCTCACCCGTGGTGAAGCAAAGAGTCCATTTCCTTTGGAGATGAAACTTCATAGTGCATAACTGCTTTTCTCTGCCAGCTCGAAGCTTAGCCCATACATATAAATAATCAATGAGAATGATTTACATGAAATAGAAATTAATTAGAGTCTGAAGGTGATGTAAAATTGACAGTTATAAGGGAAGTTAAAGGTCCTCACATTTTTGCTTAGGTACCCCAAATTAACCTTTGTCTTCATATGGATCCAAGAAGGAACAGAAGTAAAAGATTTCCTCTGCCCCTTTGCTGTAGAAATGTGTGACAGTGGTATGCCCACAATACACTCACAGGCTTTTCTAAAACCCATTTTTAGGAGTAACTTCAAACATGTAAGCAGATGGAGCATCCACTTCTATCAGGTCTATAAAGAGAAGTGGGGTATTAATAAAGACTTCATTATTGACAAAACAAATGTGAGAAAGCTTGTAAAATCAGTAAACACTGTGAGAAGTGCACTTCGTAAATGCATGGTGAAACCTTTCCAGAGGTCTGTCTCCCTCTCATCATCAGACTGTGTTAGCAGCCTAGCAAAAAAGGGACTCTATATTACAGAGCAAAGAGCAAGGCAGGGTAAAATGTTGGAAGGAAAGCCACATGGCAGTAATCGTGGTGAATAACTCTAGCTATAGAATTTCATTAAATGAAATTAACTTTATAGTCACAATAAAATAGGAATAGTAAAGGTTACATTCTTTCTGGGGAGAAAAACCCAGTTGTTTCAAGTTTAGAGGGAATCATCCAAACAGGCATTTGAAAGTCTCTGAAAATATACCATTAAGCCCTAAAGTTCAACTGCACTGAACTGTGAAAGAGGAGTGAAAATCAACATATGGGTATAATGTAAGGTGTAATCATTTCAAAATTATAGGAGATCTATGAATCTGTGTGTGGGTGTGCATGTGTACAGTCGCAAGCCCCAGGAGGGGAAGCTTCAAGGACATAAGCCTTTATTGCTGTGGAATGTGACATATATTCGTTAACTATTCATCTTATATTGTTAGCTTGCTATTCACTTTGCCACTTTACCCTCTCTTGTGCTGGCTGTAATGACTGTGAGGAGAATACTGCCAACTCTTTTCTTGTCTCCTTGCAGCCTCAGCAATTGCAGTCTCTTATGTGAACTACTATTTAATTGCAATGGTTTTCCAAGCTATATCCTCACAGAGAGTTGTGTTCAGCATATTTTTAGAATTCCTAATAAAAAATTATCACCCTCAAAGGCTTAAACACCTAAATTGAGACAGCAGTGGATTCTGGCTTCCACCCCCAGTCATGTTGTGCTGTTCGGAAAAATAGCATGAGATCATTGGTCTCTGAACACGTAAGCCGCAGCATGGCCATTCTGGAATCTCTTTGCATATTTGCCAAAACATTATTTTGAATAGTAGCATGATTTTCATAGCAACAACAATTAGTTTTGAGTAACTTCCCTCCTTTAAAAAAAGTTTTCTGTTTAAATTGAAACATCTCTACTGTGGAGAAGGGGGGATTTTGGTCACGGTGGGGGATAAGGATGAGGAAAGTTTGCCTGCCACAGTCCTTTTTCATAGGCATTCTGCTTTCTACATGTAAAAAAATGAATAAATTAAGAAGTTTGCAGTGGTATTTGATTTATTTGTAACCCTTGCAACATTCTCTACAAAGCAGTTCCTCAAACCAAAGAACTAAGTCTCTGCAGCACCTTTCTGTTAAAGTGTCTATCTATGTAGATACATATATATGTATATGCATTTTTATGAAGAGTGACTATCATCCAACAATATATTACAAGTTGATAGTGATATGCTGCCTGAGAGAGCTTATTCTGTCATTGAACTTAAGCTTGTTCCCCTACTACATTAACGCCATAGTGCTCCCTACCATATGTTCGTTTTTTCTCTGGTAGCGACAATCATTCTCCTAGCCTAACAAAATAAAACTATAAAGCAGAATTTGCTTTAAGGAATTGCTATCACCTTTTTAATATACTTTCTTATCATCATCATAAGCTTTACAGTACTAAATAAGAAACCAGTAACATATGTTCTGTTAGAGAACCCTTGTTTCTAGATTTGGGCTAGAATCTGTAGCTCCTGTAGGATCCTCTAGATCATTAGATCCTACAGGATCTAGAGCTCCTGGGTTTTCTGTTCCCTTCTTACATTTCTTTTTCTTTATTTTATTCATTTAATTATTTATTGACAAGCAAACTTTTTCAATGTGTTTTTTGTTGCTATACTACCATAGCACATTTTGGTTAACAACTAAGGAAGGACTAAGGTAGGATACATATAAATATACTTAGAATGAGTATTTCAAAAAACAAGTGTTTAACAATGTTAAAATAGATTTGTGTATGGGTTATTAGATGCAATCATCATGCTCCCAGAATTTAATAGAACACTTCTGGAATCAAAATATTTATATCTTCTGTATAGATTAGCGCTGCTTTCAGAAGTTGTCTACAGCTTGAGATATTCAGCTGTTTAACCTAAGTTGCTGATATTATCAAGAAAATCTAGTTACTTCTGTAAGGATGATAAATAAGACTATATTTTCAGAATGGTCATTCTTGGGATGTCTTTTTGGAAAAAAAAATATTGTGATGTCTGAAAAAAAAGCGAAGAATAAGAAAAGTTCAGAGCAGCTGATAATTAATCCTGAATTTATTTAAATTTTAACCTTGGAGAATACTATTTTATTACCTCTCATGTATCGGGATAATTTTAAGTCTTTAAAACATAATATTTTTATCAGCATAATTTTTAGTCATTTTTTTAAAAGTATTTTTAAACCAATTTTCTACATTGAAAAGCTCATTGCAGAAACTATCAAAAATGTTCTGAGAAATTTTCCAACCAGCTGAAACTACTGCTGAAATGTGACTATGGAGCTTTAGCTCAGAGAAGAATGACAATCAGAAACATATAGGAACCATGTCAGCTGATATATCATCTCAGTGACAATACTTCAGCACTAATTTGACTTTCCTAGCCTGTGATGCAAAGCAAGCAGGATTCAAGAAAACAACTATGATTAAATACTTAGCAACCCCTTCTCCTCTAGTCCCACTTGCCTTACTCTCCGGGCCTTTTAATTTTTTTCCATATGTCCCCCCGAACAATTTCTTCCCTTCCTTTCACTCCAATTAGCATGAGCCTTTCTAATATTATTCCCATTCTCTGTCTCTCTCCAAGCGCCAAAACTGCTGAACTTCTGTAAAGAAAAAAAAAATCATTGTATTCGTCTTCAGGGCTACTGTTTTCCATTTAACATCAAAATATATTGTAACCTTGGATATTCAGATTGTAAACTCTTTCAGGCAAGAATTATCTCTTATTCTGTGATTATACCTACGATCAGGTCATTTCAACTTGGTACAACCTTTGTACTCTATCAAAGTGAAATGGATTAATTAATGGACTTTTTTCCCCTTTACTTATGTCTTCTTTATAACCAAATACTGGGACTGGAATTTAGATAGTTAATATCCTGTACGGGGATAGCCCTATGTATTATTCATCCGACAATTCCATCTTTCTGTTAGCACACTACCACCCATCAACATTTTGGGTTGTCATAAACAGCATAAAACAAGTATATTGATACACGCCATTGTGCTGGGGTTAGTTATTATTAAGCAAGGGATTGTTGAGCGTTTTCCCTCTCCTCCCCTTTTCAAAATGAACAACCATAGAAAAGGGAATGAGTTTTCCCAGGCAATCAGTTTTATTATTCTCAAACACATTAACTAGAAAGACTCACTGAAACAAGCTGTGAAACTCATTACATAACAGTAAGGCATTAAAAGATTCCTGAGAGCCATGGCCAGACACAAAGTATATTAAGCAAGGAGGAGGATAAACTTAAAAATATCTTAACGATGGATGGGTAAAGGAAACACCAAAGACATACTTGAAAGAGAAAGCTCTTGCTATTTTTACATAGACAAGCCAAAATCTCAATATAGGCAAAGTTACTCCACAAGGAGAGCCTCACTCTTCATCTCCCCACAAGATCAGCAATATGGTGAACAGGTATGGTGAGCAGATGATCACTTAGGATTAAACATTTTGGAAGTAGCTGACGGCTGTGGGTATGGGAAAGTGAGCACTGTTTTCTTAAAGCACACACACAAGAAATCCATTTGGACTGGGAAATCTTTAGACAGAGCACCACAGAAAAAGAAATGACAATAGCTCTAAAGAGATAAGCTATTTCCTAAGGCTAAATTCTTCACCTACTGTAAAAGTGACCGTTTCCTATCCAACAATGGGCATCTTATTCACATCCCTGCTGTAAATATGTGTGGATGAGCAGTGTGGTAAGAGGGGGTCATCTTTCAGATAGATGTTTTTGGAGGCTGCCAGCGTTATTTTAAAAGTTTATCCACAGATTGAGGATCATCAAAAGTTTGCATACCTCATAAGTTAATCTGCTACCTGTTAAGCAAAACTCATTATTGCTTGAGTTATCCACTTTGTTTATTTGGGTCATAAAAATGTATTAGAATGTAAAAATACATATAATCTGTAAAAACCACATGAGACCATGCAGTGGTCCTAAGCTTTACAAGCACAAGCCACACACCATAAAGAAGTGGAGAAGATTGAAGGGAAGAGCAAATCGAAACCCTTATATATCAATACTCTTGTCCAGACTTCTTAGAAGACAATGAAGATGATGGGCCACCTCAGCTGTCTGAGGCTCCATCTCCTTGGTAGCATGCCATACAGACTTGTTTGGACATTCATGGGCAGGTTGTCAAAGAGAACTGTTGAGAAACTTCCTAAGTCACAGGCCTCAAAAAGCTCCCTTCGGAGACATTGGTTTTCCTTGCTGCCAATCACCATAACAGTGATTGTGACTATAAAAGATCACAGTTGTAGAAATATATTTCTTAGACATTCATCTTGCACCATTTTTATTCAAGAAGGATCCCTTGGCAAAAGGCAAGGGATAGATGCAAAAGGGGCTAAATCTCTGAGGTGAAGAAAGAACGCACAGCAGAAGCACTTAGAAAATAAAATAGTTTAAAGCAAAAGTTACCTTCCCAAATCTATTCATGTCTTTGGTATCTTGCTACTGAGCAACATATTCATTAATAACAGTTACTGATTTTGGTTAAACATGGTTTGTATTTCCTGGAGGTGATATAAAGATTTCTCAGTCTCTAATCAAGAGATAGTCAAACTTTGAAAAACATAGAAGAGAAAAGTAGGCTTCAAATGAAATCCAATTTATTTCATAGTCATTGACAGCAATTTCTATAACCAAGTGTTAGCATTTTGGTCAGTCTTCACTCCTGCATGCTTTGAAACTAAATTACACTGCTCTACAGGGAAATGATATTTAGAGCACTTGAGAAGCACAAATTTCCAAAGATATATACAAAAGTTAATTGCTTAAAAAAAAAAAAAAAAAGGAATTAAAAAAAAGATAGGGTTTGACCCCTCTGAATCCTGGCAGGACTACACTCAAGGGGCAACTCTGTGAGGTGAGCTGCCCTGACTGTCTGTCATGGACCATGACACAGATTTCTTGAATGAGTCTTGTGAGATAACTTAGGCGCAAAATTTTGCTGATCCTAGTCCCACACTGTCTAAACAAATAACTTGCAATTACTTCATTAGGATTTCATTAGCCCAGCTGACTAACACTGTACTCTGTGATAGCTTTAATGAGGGATCCTCATGGTGAGCAGACTAAAGAAGCAATAATAAATGAATAGACAAATTGAAAGAAAAAAAAAAAAGTCATTTGACGTTAATATATTCTTCTGCATCAAGTGAGCTGTAGACAATGAAAACAATATATTTATACTGGGATTTTTCAAGTCTTTTTCAGCCAAAAAGTGTTTCCTTAAAATCTTGCAGCACTTACAAATCTAGTTCCATACTCATTAGCTGTGGAAAACCATCTGCATGGATATTTTTATCTTCTTATAACACACAAACAAAAGAAACACAGTAATTAGCTTACAGATAGGAAGAGTTTAGCATAAGCTGCATGGTCTGGCCTCTTGCTTAATGCTTGGGAGCTGCATTCAGTACAATAAGAGAAGTATCTGTTATTTGTATCTGCAAGCCAAAGCCATGAGCAATGTAATTGCTCCTCTGTCCTTTTGGAAAAAAAGCACAGTATCTATATTTGTTCTCAAAGACCACTTTGATGTTTAAATTCCCCACAAAACTCTTTTCCCTTTCATATATTAGCCATCCTAGAGTGTTTCTTAGAGTATTCTGTCTAAGGAAAGACAAAAGCTCTGGGGAAAAAAAGCCTATCTCTAAGAAGAGAAGCAATGTATTGTCAGTTGCTCCTTTAAAATAGCAAAGGCCTTCTGTAGGTGGGATATAAAAGTAAAGTTTCTAGTATCATTGGCAAGTTCCTCATACCTGATAATGTTTTTAAGAATTTGATATAAACTTTTTAAGTTTTGAGAAGTTGAAAGATACACTGGATCAGCCTGATGTTTTCTAAACTGTTCTTCAACACAAAATCCTTTGCTATGTTTTCAGTTGTCACTCTGCAAGATGAACAAAAAATGTGGGAGATATCAGTATAACCATTATATCTGTCTATCATTATTCTTCTGTTGTTTATAATGAGAAAACAACAGGTTTACTCAATACTCGATGATTTTAGAACTATGCAGGAAGTTAGAAGATGGTTTTAGGTAGTCCTCATTATACAGCTTTCAGACATTGCAAATTTTACTTTTGGGTAAACCCAGTAGAAAGGGCTAGCAAAGATAACTTTTTAAGAACTCAGCTCTTACAGCTACTGGGAAGAAACTATCTCTGCACAAAAGCAGACTGTTTTCTCATCCTAGTTTGCAATATCAGGAATAAACTAGACTGCTCTGAAAAGTAATGCTAAGATGTTTGAAGTCTTTTTTATCTCTTTTAGCCCTTTTATGTCTAATTTCTGTGTTCTTAGGGGCAAATAAATCTTTATTTAAGAGGACTTATGCTACTACAAGAACCGAATGAGCAGGGCTTCTAACTGAAGGGAGATTTCATACTGTAAAAAAAGCAAAACAGATAGAAAAAAAAAAAAAAAAAGGAAAGAAAGAATACCTAACTATTAAAGATGGGAATATTGCTATGAAATCATGGACTTTAGATAGTATAACCGGAATTCTGGATTTTCACCTTAAAGTCAATGCTGGAAGAACTTGTGGAAAACTGAATGATATTTAACAAGATACATCCAACAGTGGTGAATAGCAAATCAGGGAAGTAGGTTTTAGACCTTGGTTGCTACAAATGCAAAATTTGTGTGGTAGGACAGTGAAAAATCATACTTTTTCTACAAAGATAGGTAGAGGAGAAATACCTTGAACCTTGAAATCTAAAATACGATGGACTTAATATGACTAAGTAACAGTTTTTGCTACAACACTGAAGTTAATGTTACTGTTTACTTGATACCCTGGAGCGCTGGCCTCCTTTGCTGCCATTCCTAGGCTCATATTGTAAAATTTTTCACTCTGTTGATATTTCTTTATTATAGCTGTGTAAATCTCAGCTTTTTTACATACAGGATATTAAACAGTATATACTGTCAGTGCTAAAGGTTGTACTCACACCTAAAATAAAATTGAGAAACAAATTGCCACTTAAAACCCTCACTAATATTTATCCCTATGGTTTTCAAAATAAGAAGTGTTGATTTTTTTTTTTTTTAGAATTTTTTAAAATGCGGGAAAGGCATGCACATATCTTTGCCATATGCTTTAATGTTCACTAAAAATTAGTTTGGAACAAAAACTGGCTAGGAAACACAATTTCTAGTGTGTCTGCAGGGTAATATCTCTGTTTGAATGAACAGAATGTAATCTTTTCAATGACTTTATACTCTGTTGTTTGGTATGACACATATGGTAAACTGATGTAGCCTGCCATAAATACCACTAGTGATAATAAGAGAAAAAAAATCCATGGGAATTCAAAGGGAGAAGAGACACATTATAGTGTGTTTCTGCCTTATAGTTAACCTGAGGTGCAGTTTCAGCATTAGGCACAACTTGAAAGAAACTGTGTGAATGGTCAGTTGGAAAATGTGGGTTTGGACCTAGTGGCAACTGAACTCTGTGGATACAAAATGCAAACCAAATACAAATCTTTGGGCAAAGTGAAGGTAAAATACTAACCAAAGTCTCTTAAGCAGTAAGGTTATTTTTAGCTAATGCTATAGAAAAAGTTGCATAGATCTTTTCAGTTCCTTGTGTGGGGGAGCCACAGATGGAAGTAAATATGACCAATTTGGGATCTTCACTTCTTCCATACTGCACTGCTATTTAGAAAAAAAATAAACACATACTACAGAGAGACGAGTACTGTTGCATCATGTCATTCACACAATTTATATTCTAGTTACATAAGCTTCCCTATCCAGCTTGTCATTTTCTTGTTTTTAAGTGTTCAATGAGCACACAGTGAACCAATTTAGAAATGCAATATTATATTTGATGGGACACTTTTTAAAGTACAAGAACATTTTCCCATGAGAAATGAGTTTATAAAGATATTTTGATGGCATGGCTCTCTGTCAAACACTTGGACCATGGTTTCTAAACTTACACTTGAAAAAAAAAAAAGCTTTCTGGAGCCTCTTTTATTATAACTGGCAAGCTTAAAGTGAGTATTTATTAGGCATAACTTGGACCATTTCCTTTCTGGAATGCTTTTCCATACACAAGAAGTTAATTATATCAGAAATATAAATAATGTTGGTCCACAAATCTTGGAACTGGTCCAAAGCAGTTAAGTTCAACACCTATTGTCAGCAAATTAACAATAAAAACTCTCAGAAGAAAAAGTATTTGGAGAAATTCCCATCTAGAAAATTCATTGCTTTTGTCATCTATGACTAGTAATATGCAACATCTTCTGAATTTTATATTAAATTTCTGAACTCTATTGTATGTCCTACAAATATGGATGTCAAAACAGATTCCTAAATGTAGATCAATAGCACTGTGACATCCAAATTCAAAGTAAAATTGGATTGGATTGAAATGCTCTCCATCCCTCCAGTAGGTAAATTTTTGATTCTACCCCTTCCTACCCAATGTTGAGATCTTATTTTTTGCTCAGACTAAGCAGTTAAAACAGGAAAGAAAGTATCTGCAAGATACAATGCAAAACAGATAAAAGCCTGAGTTAACATTATAATTACATCTAACACTTCACTTCAAGACTAAAATAATTATTTTTCTATGGACCAAGAAATTACAAATACAAAAAGTACAAGTTCCTTTGGATTCAGAGCAGGTTCTGTAGCAAGAAATAATTATCTGATGCTGAGTTCTAACAAATATTGATAATTTTGGGTAGCTGCAAGTATACGCAAACTAACATTAAACTACATATATAATGCATTTTATACTATCTCTTACATTATATTTTTATTAAGTTCAATAAGCTTCTTAATTTAAGAACCTTGACCTTGTCACAAATTTTAATACATTGTAAAATTGGCAAAGCATAACTGTGTACGCAAGCTGTCCTGAGAGGAGTCTGGGAGTCTTGGCTAGGTTAGTTTTGTTAGACTTTACTCAGTCATTTTGCTGAAATTACTGAATCTCTGCTCTGTCTTGACGAAATGGAGCTAATACCTAGCAAATTTGTCTAGCAGTGATTTCACTGCTAGAATAGTCACATTTAGCTAGTGTAATTTAAACTGTTGCTCTGTTTTTGTAGGAATATACCATATAGAGAAAATGCAGCTGCAGAACAACTATTTCAAGTTAGCTCTAGATCTTGAAAAATAATTCTACTGAAGCGCTTATCACATTATAGAGACTGGTCACTTGGACACACAAAATAAAAGTCTGTTTTCTAGAGCCAAATTCAGAATCGGGAAGGGAGAAGCTGTATATTCTGCCAGTTATGAATATTTACGTTTGAACTTCGATTAAATTTCAGAGTGACATGAGTCCATGGCAAAGATTCAGTTATACTGCAGAGTTTCCATTTATATAAACATGCAATGAATTAAAAAATAGCTAAGAAAAACAGGAACTTGAGAATTTTCAGTAATTGAATTTACAAAATATTTCATAAGCATTTCTGATTAGCCATCAGGAAAAAAACATGAAACTCAAAGTTCTAGAACATTATCTAGTATTCTGACTTTTAATTTTGTCATTCTTTTCATGACAGATATGAAGCATGCCTTATGAATTTCTCAGCTATTATACTGAGAGGATGTGGAAGGATGATGGAGTTCTCCCTGCTAACGCAAGAAAATGTCCATGGAAAGGAACTACATTAGCAACTGGTTCTCAAAATGTCCTTTAATGCCAATCTGTGAAGACAACATTATGACTCCCCACTGGCAGGTAAAAATATTACGGGTAAGACAGGCTAACTGTTGCAAGGAGGAAACTTATTAGATTTTAGAACCACAAAAATGTATTATTATTTTTACATAACTGAAATAAAATTACATGATACAAAGAAGTGAAATTCCCTGCATATTGCCATATAGGTAATGATAGCTCAGCCTCTTCCTCTGTCCAACAAATGCTGTAGTCACCTCTTATTTTACAAAGATAAAATAAGATGAAATAAGACCAATTTCCTCATCCTGTGATGAGGAAATGAGACTTCATGTCAGCATTGGAGAGTATTTTTGACACACAGTTAACTTATCTTTTATTTGAGAGGTCAGTTTTCTTGTTTTGTATTCTGCACATGGAATTTTATATGTTATTCAAAAGAAGAATAATCAGTGTTAATATATCATATCAGTGAGATAATTCTTATCTTTGCAGCCAGAAATGGAAAGCCAATTGATTTTGGAAGCTCTGTCTGACATACTCCTATGTACTTTGATCATTGAGCTGAAAAGTATAGCAGTTAGAAAGAGAAAGGTTGGCCTAGACAAGGGAAATTACTTTTAAATGAGAACAAATGGCATTTTTTCTCTGTATGAATACCAGACAGAATTTCTCTGTCAGGTATTAGCCACTTCTAAACAAAGAACAGAGAAATTTGGGGAAAATTCCTTTGCCTCCAATGTTGAGTAGAAAGGGACCAGTGACTAGACAGGTAAATTTTGGATGGTTGATATCAGATGAAGTGAATCCTACCCAACAATTAATCACCTTCCACTGAGAAACTTCTTCTGTAGCAAGCATTGAGCATTGCACAAAGTGACCGATGCTCACTTGTGCTTTTTCTAGGCTTTTCTATGCCCCATTAAATGAATAACATTATGTTTATTGCAGACCAACTAGAAAACATTATATTTTGCAGCTGGGGACAAATTCTAAAAATCCCATAACTCCTCTTCTCCAGTCCATGATCCATCTGTTTTTGGATAGCCAGAATCATTCTAAAGCTCCTAAGCCACCATCTGAGATAAGGCTACCATATGTCTATGTTTTCCAGGACACATTGTCTTTTCCAGATGGAAATTTTACCCTGATGGATTTCTGTTATTTGTCCAGGAATTCTGGGCATATAGCCACTCAGTACAAGCTAAATATTTTTTTCTGAAAAATCCTAGACTGAAGTATGGCAGTCCTAACTAGGGAAAAACCATCTGTCAGTTCTGTAGTCTTTGATTTGAATGTAGCTAGATATATTTGTCTGGACAGCTGCAACTTTGCAATTGCTGCACTAATGAATATTTTTTGGCTGCAGCTTTTGCAGCAGCAGCACTTACATTTACATCTTCCTCCCTAGCTGCAGATGCATCAAGAGGAAAATGAAAAGACAAGAACAAGGAATCAGAGAATGATGAGGTACAGCTCCTCAGGAAACTCTAAGGGACCTCCTTGTTCTAGTGTTTGTGGATCAGGGAAAAAGGACTCATCCTGAATGACCACAGGAGTTTACTGCAAAGCTTTGCAAGGCTTTGATGTAAAAAGCTGGATCACCAGAGTGAGAATTCTTTGCCCATTCACTAGAAAATGGTCATCACCATACAGAGCCTCCAAATTCTAGCTTGGCACTGGCAGTTGCTATCCAGTTTGGCAGAGGCCACTCAGCCATTGATGTTGTTATGCTGGAAATGAATAAACCTAATCACAAAGGTTCTGTTGCTATAAACTCTAAAACTCAGAAAGCTCTTTATGTTTTGGCACATATGCATGGAGTTGCCTACTTGCATTGGCAAAAAAAGGCTGGGATCCACATTTCTAGCTTTTGCCAGTGCAAGGCTTGAGTTTATAACCAGAAAATGTTCTTCTGCAAGAAAATCCATCGTAATGCAGATTGGTCCAGAGGAGTCAATGTCAATGGTACTTTTTTAGGAACTGTAATCTGTCTTCCTTTCTGCAGAATGATTTGCCCCCACAGACAACAACACAGATAATGGTGAGATCTTTTCTGCTCCTAATGAGAAACAAAAAATGCTAACCTTCCTCCTCTATGGTTACTGAAGACTGTCAGTGGTTTATAGGATGGAACATCTGCCTGAAGATTTGCAAGATGAGCAAAGAAAAAAGAAGAACAAGATGAGCACATACAAAAGTCCACCCACTTGTTAACACTTTACTAGATCCTGGCTATTTACAATTAAGAGAATTTTCTGTGCTGAATGGAGTTTGTGTAGTTAGTAATAGATTATTAGTAATAGATTATTGCCAGTCTCTCCATGAAGCAGTATGAAGTTTTGGCACCACAAAAAACTATTTTGAAAGGAGTTACACAAATTTAGTATTTTCTTTTTGAATCTTTTTGAAACTGACTTCATTTGGTGACCATCTTTTTTTGTAGTCAAAAATGATGATGCAGAGAACTCTGCATACCAGTCATGATTTTGCAGACTGCCTTCACCTCCTCCCTGGTAGGCACCTTTTCCCTCACATGTTCGCATGCATGTTGCTTAGAAAGAAAAACCCCAAATCAGTTATGCTTTATCACCACGGAAAGAAGGCATGGGGCACATGCACTTGGCCAAAGGGTGAGAGCACCATTCCTGCCCTTGTTAACTTATTCATTTCTTTAATTCATTAAACTGTCTTTACTCTAAGTGGTTATTGACAAATGTTGGTGGAGTATTTTGGCATCAGTGTGTGTTTGGTTGCTAATATCACAAATGTCAGTCCTTCAGTCCTTTTTTTTTTTTTTTTTCCCAGAACCAAATGAGAAAGAGACAAAATTGTTAAGGCAAAGAGCTTTCATTAAGTCACATTTCCCCATGTCTGTAGATTGGGATTTGTCATCCTGCCAGCTGTTCGGTGTAATATAGTGGGGGTGGTATGGGGAAAAACTAGAAGGCGGGAGCTGGTGCTGATGGAAAGTGCTTTCTGTCTGTGGTGCTTCTCTTCACTACTTCCATCAGCTACTGGTACATCTGTTGTCCATTTGCACAGAAAGGCCTCAATTTATTCCCCTTTTCTTGCCTGTTTTACTGTCGTGTTCCTCTAATCTCTGAGTTGCTGTAGAGGCTTCTCTCTTGTCCTGTGCTCTTCTTTCTCCTCGGGGAAAACCTTTCATGAGACAGGCTTTGAGGCTTCCTGAAGTTCTCAAAAAAATTCCTCGTGATCCTGGATTGCCTGAGCAGACCTATACCCTCTAAATAAATGAGCAATTGCTATTATTTGTTTAGCTTCAGTGAAGGAAAATGAAATGTTATTGCAAGATTGGGATAATACCTGCAGAATTTCCTCCCTGTCTTGGGGAACATGAGAAACGGATCCTCACACCTTTCCTTCCTTATCTGTGATGTGCACTGAAACTGCAACACTGGTCAGTCTCCTTAGCACAGAGATTATAATTACTGGGAAGAGGGACAATCTTTGTAAAGCACTGCTTTATTACACTTAATATCAAAAAGCTGTCGTGGGACTGGGAGACCTGGAACAAGCATTTTTTTTAAGACCATGTCTGGAACATCACATGGTGAAAGTGGAGGTGGAAGGAAAGTTGCACATAAATGCTTTTTTTACATCTATGCAACCCACTTTTCACTAGTATAAACCATTGGCATATGGGTCCCCTGTCATTTATTTTCTGATGAAGATACTAAACAAGTTGGGCCAGATCCTCAGCTGCTATAAAAGCTAGTGGAGCTATTCTAACAGAGCCTTCTATGTTGCTGAGTATAGCCTATTCTTTTATGTTCAAAAGCCAGAATCCCTGTTACTGAAGTACTATAAAGACACACAAAGAGAAGAAACGGTACACTTTGGCATTTCATGAGAACAAGAAATACATTTTGTAGAAAATTAAGAAAACCAACAATGCAAAATATTACATGAATAGATTCACCATACTGTCTAGCTTTTCATAATCAGTGATATTCAGCTACCATTTTTCCTGATCAGAATATCTCAGATCAAATCTCCTTTTACTGTCCCCAAAATTAAAAAAAAAAAAAGAAAAAAAAAGAAAAAGAGGAACTCACACAGCTGGGCAAACATTCTGTTCCATACTTACCAACTTACCACATTTCATTAACTATCATTTCAGCTTTGTTGTCCACATATGCTCATTTAATTGTTTGGGTAAGTGTTGCTCTTCTAAGTTACCTCATAATCTAAATTGTTTTTTGCTTACAAACATCTGATGTTGTTTGGGTTTTACTTTTTGGAACTCCATCACTTCTATTTCATTTATTTCAAATGACTTTGCTATATTTAAAATGTATTTAAAAATGAAATAACACAAAGCAGATTTTTTCTTTCATATGTGAAAATGCTTATTCTTTTTAGTAGTTATACAGCATATAATACACTTCTGATTCCTTATAATGTGTTCTTTGGATAGCTAAGTAACAAAAGTACCTGAAAATTATTTATCATTAGCTTCTCAAAGATTCCTATTCCTTTAAATCTCCGTAGCAATTCTTGTACAAAATATGTCTTGTTTACTATTAATCTTTTTATATATACTGTAGCTGTCATGCCATTACAATTGCCTTCTATCTTTGCCATCTGGAAGCAGAAGAAGAACATATCCCTTTGTAAAGTATAAAAAAAATTAACAGACATATTCCACATTGTATCTGAAGAAATATTTACATCAGATCCTGATTGCTGTCTAATTTCATAATGCATAACAAATCATAAGTATTCTGTTATTATCTTGTAGCTTTAAATTTCAGGATTCTGCCATTATCTGGTCAATCATATAATATTTCTAAATCCTTAATAAAACTCTATAGAACAATAAAACAATATTATCACCATATAGATTGCACAGGGTCACAGTAACCTGAGGAAATAAAAAAGTCATTTGGCAAAACAGTGCCATTATGTCCTTTATAACATGACGATAATAATAATAATAATAATAATAATAATAATAATAATAATAATAATAATAATAATAATAAAAGAAAGCAATTAGTAATAATGGACAAATCCTACTAGACTTGAAAACTCATTTAGCTCAGATTAGCTGCTGAAATTTCAGATATTTATCTGAGTTTAGTCAATCTATTCAAATATAATGAGCAATGGTAATGAAGCCCCAATCCTGTGGTTCTGTCAGCTTAAAGTAAACTCTTAAACATCCACAGAATCTCCCTGAAAACAGCGGGGTTCCTCTCAGGCTCAAAGGTCTGCCCATGTTGGCTTGCTGCTGGAAATATTTCCTCATGAATAATGCAGGGTTTCCCCTCTTAACCAGAAGACCTTGAAAACAAGTTCTTCTGCAGCATTTTGTTTCTGGTACTTGTCATCTCTGAACTGAAATAGAAGTAGAATGTGAGCATGGAAAGAAGAGGCAGTAGACCTAGACAAATCTTGTAAATATGCAGGACGAAATGACTTGAATGGAAAAAGTGGAGAATTCTTTGGCACACAAGCAGAAAATGCCTTTCAAATGCCTATGTGGAAAAAGGTCAGTGAAAGTTTATTTCATGTCTGTCATTAAAAAATAAAGGAAGGAAGATTCACATATAAAAACATGATAAGCTACAGACTGGCGAATTGCAAAATATCCTTGCCATTCCTCAATCACCATTTATTGTCATGAAAGGAAACAAGTTCCATATTTTTGCATGATAAGAACAGTGACAA
Organism: Microcambeva ribeirae; assembly: GCA_035222435.1. Taxonomy (NCBI): domain Eukaryota; kingdom Metazoa; phylum Chordata; class Actinopteri; order Siluriformes; family Trichomycteridae; genus Microcambeva; species Microcambeva ribeirae. The sequence goes on from JAYECN010255970.1 coordinate 18,595, forward strand.
ATATAAATATCTACGCAGAAATTCAAAATTAATCAAATTTTGATGCCTTAAAGGGGGACAGAATCTATAATACACTGAAAACAATGTGAAAGAAACACAAACATAAAATATCTGATAAGAAAATGCCCCTGGGAAATTTTCAGATATTCTTTTCATGACGGTTTTACTTCTTTATACAATGTAAAGACTGCTTTCTTTTCGGATATGCGATTTGTGACAGCAAAATAAATATCCTCCCACTCCTGGTCATTATGTGGTGTAGAGATTAAAAAAAAAAAAACAGCAAAACAAACATCTGCAGGAAGACTCTCATTTAAATGATTAACTCTAATATAAACTTACTTCATCTTGTCTTGCAACTATTTGGAAAGTCATTAAATTTACAACAGTCACTTCATATGGAAATTGTTTTTCTCCCCTGAAGAGACTGCTAACTGTAGTCACGTATTTCATGGTCTATGATTATATGAACTTGTCCTGTTTCAGCAAAGAGCTTGAAATCTGTACAATATTAATCACTGACAAGTCCTAGGCAAGGAGCTCAGAGAATCTTTCTCGCCTTTTCTTCACTTCTGCCTACAGTGCAGCTGACAGTGCAAGAGTTGCCTTGCTAATTGAGCATTAGATTAAGGGGCCTGGTGTATTTGTTGGCTGGATTTTAGCAAATAAGTGGAAGAAGTAATTGCCATCATAAGCACAGCAACAAATCCGCTTTACATTTTAATTTAATGTGTTTGTATGGGATCTTAATCCTTAGAACAGTTATGCCCTACTGTAACTTGCTGTAAATGTGAGGCATAAAGTATCTTTCTAATAGTGTGTCATTAGCATTTGCATTTTCAGCTTGGAAAAATGTTTTCTGAAAGCTTGATTCATTTGGAAATATTATGGTCAATATTTTGCAATTTGATCAACCAGTATATCTTCTAGGAAGAAAGCTGCAATCCCATTGCTCTTTATCAAAACTGTTAGAGTAGACGTCCAGTGAATTTTAAATAATTGCAGCAATGAAAGAAACTCGTATATTTGGCAAATAAAACTATCCACTTGTAAGCAGTTTTAGAAACCAATGCAATCTAATTCTTTTCTTTATATGTCACCTATCAAAACCATTAGAATAAATGCAAACGAATCCCATAGTACTGGGCTTGTGTCTGCAGAGTGTTAAGACCATATAGATATATCATGTAATGCTTTCACTGGTGGAATAAAATTCTTAAATTCTCGAGAGGTACTTCCTTATTCTTCAGCAAAATCATTGGAGGCAGGTCGTGGACGTCACCGCTGTTCAGGACCCAGAACCTTATATGTGGGCCCAGGAGCTCTGGATAGACTGAGGCAGGACCCCCACCAGGCTGGGAACTGCAGCCCTTTAACTGCAGCCCTTTGCCTGGGTCCTGCTGAGCCTCACAGACACCAGTACAGGCCCTGGACAGACCCAAGACAGACCCCAGAACGGACCCCAGAACGAGTGGCATTCGTTATCAAAGCTAATTCACGGATTGCTGAAACTGGGCAGAAAAAAGCTTTAGCAAACATTGACTTCCTAAGCACCTTCCTGACACTGACCAGTCCTCAGCAGGGTGAGACAGCAGAGTGCCTGTACTGCAGGTGGTGCTCAGTCTCCAGGACCACATCAAAACAAGAGTGTAACCGTTTGATAGAAGGATACCAGACCGGGCTCAAGCAACCAAATATTGCACAATTCCCCTGTTTCAGATAGAACTGCCACAGCAAAACAAAACAAACAAACAAATAAACAACGGCAATAAAAAAGCAAGAGTATAAAGGCTCTCATACTTGGTCTGCATGGAGACCCTGTGAAGTCTTCACAAAAAGTGAAATTTAAAGGATATCATTGACCAGACCCCTAATGCTGATCACCATTTCTGTGAATTCCTCTGGATCTTATGGGGATTATATCATTATTTTGTCTTTTTTTTTTTTTTTTTTTCTCCTCATCTGGCTGACTTTCCTTGGTATGGTGGTGGAAAACTGCAGGTGTTTTGGACCAGTTTTCTAAGTTTCCAGATTTCTGCAAAGAAAGTGTGTTTGGAAATGTGACCCAGATTTTCCCAGGTAGCATTTTTTTTGCTGAGAAGATAAAGAAAGTGTTTTATTTTTGCTGTTTTTAATGTCTACCTAACTGTAAATTTGGATGGCAGAATTTGCCATTTGCTGTCATTAGCGTACTTCGTATAAGGACAGTGGGTTTGTCATGCTATGTACAATTAATCTTGCTCTTTATGATAACAATTCAGTCTCTTTACCTAAAATGAAGAGAGTCGGTAGAATCATCAGTATATGTTAGTGGCAATTAATGTGTGTATGCAACCACTTCACCACACCACACGTGCATGTCAAGGTATTTCATACATGGCTCGACAAATGTAGTATCATGAAGGTCCTCAAAAAGCAGTTTTTTTGAAAGAGAAATGCCACTAGTGTAATTCACTAGTTATACATTTAGCTAAGACTAGAAGGGTAATTTCTCTTCCAAACAGACTGCATCTTAATGTTGTATCACCGAGTGTCTTCTAAAATTTATATTTTCTAAACTTGTGATGTTGAGTACAGGATTTTAAAATAGCCTGGCTATGACCAGTGAGTTAATAGATAGATTTAGTCATACAAATCTACCCATTGTTTATAAAAGACCAGTAGATGAGATCTGTCTCTCATATATGAAGCATCTATCCTGAGAAATGTCTTTGATTTTGACATATACCAGTGCTAGTCCAGTAGTTGAGTTGTATTGCACTAATATGTATATTAACCCAAGAGCTGTGATAATATGATTTCTAAACTATTGTTATTATAAACTAGTTTATGATTCTATTTCTCTCCTTAAAAATGTTTCATACACTAGAAGGGCATTGTACCATCAATAGATAGAAATACATAGGTTTAAATGATATAATGCATCTGCCTAGCAAATGTCTTGCAGAGCTTACTTGATGCTGATATGCTTCATCAGTAAAGTAGATATCTGATAAGAAATTACAAAATGACAAAACAATGATCATTGAAGGTATCAATATCAACACATATCTAAAGAAGCATTGGCTTTAAGAGGCCATCATAGATTGAATCAGAATCAAAAAATACAGAGACTGACAGATCCAAAAACAAGCTAATGGGAACATATGAGCTAATTGGGGGAAAAAATACATGAGAGTTTTTATAGCCTCACAGGTGTATGTACATGAGCATACTCTTACAAACAAACACACAAAAATTTATTTGAATGGGGAAATTAAAAAAAAAGGACACGATAACTGTTATGCATATCCTTCAACTTAATAATTACATGAGCTTTCTATATGCGTCTCCAGCAGTATGAGTCATCAGAAAAAGATGGAAGACGCAAGCTTAGCCTGCCAGTTCTCAACCTTTACGGATCTTGTACAAAGAAATCTTTTGTTGGCTGAACATTTAGAGAAGACCAAGCCGTTGCTCAATATGCAGTCAAACCAGACACTTGTAGTTTTAATTATGAGTGACAGCCCAAACCAGAACTTCAGTGCTGCCTCACTTTACTCCTTCATCTGTGTTTCCCCAGGGATTACAATTCTAATGCCTGTCACAGGGGAAATTACATGGTTAAACTAGCTTCATAAGTAAAGCAATTACTTCTCATATTTTTAAGTTTATTTTTACATCCTGGAGCCATCTTCAGGACTTCATATGGAAATGATACTTCTACAGCCCTGTTGCATTGCTTTCTTTTTTCATTTTCTCAGAAGCTGTGTTCACACCATTCTAATATTGCCCCTATGCAAATTACCCCAGATAGCCATCTGGGTCATCTGCCATCTGCCTTAAAAACATTTATTTAAATGCATTTGATAGGGCCCACCTTATAGTTACATATATTACTGTACTATATACCATATGCAGTGAACATTTCTTTCTTTTTCACACACATGATATCCACTCCATATAACCTACCCCTCAGTTTAGGAACAGTGTCTCGATCAGACTTTCCTGCATGTGTGTGCACACATGCACATGTGTGTGTGCATTTGGGTACGTATAGGCATAAACTGAAGTTTCATTTCTTGCCTGGTCAGATTTTTTTATGCACTTCCAATTTGTCCTGTCTAATGAGACAACTTCTAGCAGCAATTTTGTTGACAGTAAAAGTAATAGCTTCGCAAAAGCAGTAACTTGTTGCTGCATATTGCTGTACTGAAAAATGGATGCTTTGGTTTGGAGCACATCTTTTTATTGAGCGACTACACTCAATGATGGAAGATACATGCGAGAAAAGAACATTCCTAATCGCCAAATGTTCTGATAAAGAGAACCAATTAATCTCTGTCTATCGGAAATAAGGGTAGGAATTAATTCCTATAAACTAGTGTGAACAAAAAGTTCAAATAAAACTCAACATTATTAAATTTCTTTGCAACTCTGCTTTCATGCTCTGTGCAAATTACTTTGCTCTCATGTCAGCCCATGACTTAATACAATTTCCAAGATCCAGTATGTTAGCAATGCTGAGAAAAGCTAAAAACCATAAATTATCCTGGCAGTGACTATTATCTAAGCCCAGCTGCTTGGGTTGCATTTAGATTAGCTCATCTTTGCTTGTTGTTACCTTTAGGGAGTTTACCCATACGCAGATCAGTAGGAAAGCCAGCTACCTGACAGGAAGCCCAGCTAAAGCCCTGCCCAGCCACCCCTGGCTACTTGTGCACAAAGGAGATACAAAAGCTCTTAGCCTGGACTGTGGCAGGTCCTAATGGTTAAGGTGCTCCTGATTCTTTGACATTAAGGTCATATGCAGTCTTTATGTCAGTCTCTTAGGCTGACACAGAGTGTTCTTCTCTGGTCTTCTTCATGCCACAGCCCAAACTCTCACTCGCTTGCTGTGGACACACATACAGTGTTTCACAAATCCTGTGTGATTATTGAACATGGCATATTTTTGAATTCCAAGTGAAGTCAGCTAATGTGAAGCCTAAAATATTCCTGAAAAACCGAACTTGTCATTCTCTTTAAGTATTATGTTCAAAGAAAAGTCAAAATAGGATAAGAAATTTTATCTTTCAACATATATAGGATAGGCTTTCAAGGGATTCCTTAGATAACAATATGACTGGCTTAAGAAGATCATCAGTCTAAAACATCCATTAAGATTAACTGCAGTACAAGCCACAGGTGAAATTCATTTTGCTTGCATGCAATCAGTAATCAGGCTCTATGCAGGAGAAACCTGGAGGTGTCTGGGCGCTATGTTTTAACCTTCCAACCAATGGCCTAAACTGGAGCTCCCCTAAAACTGTGCTCTCCCCTACCTGCAGACTAGAGGGACAGCAGCACTGCATTGCTTGGAGCCCTAGAACCAAGGGATGTGAGTAGACCTGCCTCTTTTGGCACCCTAGCATTGTCCTTCTATCTGTGCCCCTCTGCGTGGGCATTCAGGGGTGTGCACAGACACATGCACAGGGAGACTTAACACAGCTCTGGAAGGTGTATCTTTCCTTTTGGGAAACATGTTTAGATAAGAGAACTGTACTCTAATTGAGGCTTTTTCTAAAAGCAAAGTAATTCTTTAAGGTAAATTAATAATGCAGAAAGGCTGAGAAAAAGGAAATTTTATATTGTCTCAAAAATCTTATCAGTGCCTTCTTGGGTTTACAAACAGTATTAGGGACATTTCTAAAGGTAGATATCATGGACAGGGATATTGGTATGAATCAGTGCTCACCAACACCCTGAATTATGACAAATAGTTTTTTTTTTCCAATACTTTGTGGAACATATTTAAGTCAGATTTGAAAAGCATCAGCAATCACCAAAAGAACAAGCTAAGCCCCTGGTTGCCTCCCACTGGCATTGCAGAGTATAGTTTTTTGATGCAGCACTATCTACAATTTGCTTGAAAATCACAGCAAATTTCATGCAAGCCTAAAAGGAAAATCTGAGCTATGCAGTAAGTTCTAGTCAATGGTATGTCATCTACTCTGGGTCTTAATTTATTTTAAAAAGGCTTAACAGCTATCAGTTTGGAGAAACCAGTTTGGAATAACAATGACCATCTCATCCTGTTTATTGATTTTTAGCTGTTTTATTATGTCTTAAACCCTGTGCTCAAATGCAGAGCCTCCCCACTAGCTTTCAGGAATACTTACAGAAAGCCCTTAACACAAGGGGATAGATTTAGAATAGATTTTTCCTGGCTAACTAATAACTAAAAAAGTGTTCAACAGCAGTTAGTTCTCCTTATTGAAGACCTTGTCAGCTGTGAAGCTATAAAATAAAGATTGCAAATAATCAGTCTTGGCTTTAGAAATAAGATTTGTTTTCAATACAAAACCGAAGGAGGGGGATTTACTGGTATTGACCTCAGGAGATGTGTTTCTCCATTGCTTTGGTCTCAGTTTACAAAAAATCTGTGATTTTTCACCTAAATATCATTGTGAATTTTTTTCTCATTTTTCAATTGATTGTGTATTTGTGTTATTTTTTTGTTTTTTTTTTGGTTTGGTTTTGTACTCAGATCTTCTAAAA
>JAYECN010256075.1:0-16265 GCA_035222435.1 Microcambeva ribeirae
CACAATCGATTTTGAAAAAGAAAAAAAAAAAAAAAAAAAAAGGAAAAAATGGGCTGTTTACAGCAAAAGGGAACGGAACAAACAGCTAGACCCGAAGTTGGGCTCCTGAGATAGGAGAGGCCTCCACTTTCCTGTTCACAGAGAGAATTAATCTAGAAAACAACGGAACGCACGGCCAGCGCGGAGCAGCCGGCTGCCTCGTCCTCGTACCCGCCAGCTCCAGCAAAACATCTTGGGCACAAAACTATGCGATGTAGCCCATCTAGGGATCCTGCAGCGTGGCGGAAAGGCCCTCCCGGGGCGTTTTGCGCTGCCATCAGTCTGGCAGCGGCCCTGCTCAGCAGAACAGGCAACCTGCTCGCGGCGAAGCGCCAGCACTGCCCGACGCCGGCGCTCAGGTGAACACCCAAGGGTAGGTACTGCCTCGGGAGCGCCCGCCCTGCTTTCAGCGATCACTGAAACCGAAGTCCCTGAGTGCCTATATCATTCCTGAAAGTAGATGCCCCGCTCCCACCTCACTAAGAGCTTTTGCAAACGTTCTGGGTTATGAAGGCAGAGGGAGGTTCTCCTTCAGCAGCTGTGGAGAGCAGCGTGCCTGCTTATGACTTCAACAGTCAGGCAAGTGGTTCCTGAAGAGCTGAGACAGCTAGAGCATTTGTACCCATAGCAAAGGTGTCGCCGGCCACTGTGGTAGGGCCAAGGGCATTCAAAAGAACTCAAAAGCAACCAGGCTTTTGCGTTGGCCTTTTACTTCTCATTGTCCCGGGTTGATTTCAACTGCCTGTGAGGAACCTCTGAGCTGACTTTGCCCAAGGTGCTCCACGAGACAGAGGATCATTCAATCCTGATGCATTTTGTCAGCAGCAGTGACAGCACCCTTGTGCAAACCACCATAACCTTGTCTCCAGCACGTAACCCCATGCCTTGGTAGCCTCCTTTGTGGTGAAGAGGAGCTATAGCACCTTTGACACATGCTGGGAGCTGGGCGTGCAGAAGGTTTGCACGATCCTCCCCTACCGTCTTTCCTCTAGATACATTAGATAAAGTTAGGGCACAATTCTGAGACATGCAGCGTCTTTCATTCTTTCCCTGGGTAAAGACTGCAACACTTGGCAGACTGGAGAGCCCTTGGAGGCAGCCTGCAGAGCCAGGCTTTTCCAGCTTCTCCGCTTGAGCACAAAGACACAACACGTTAAGGCAAACGGCTGACACACCTGGAACTGTTTGTTCCATCCACAATATAGAATCAAAGAAGGACGAAGTCATTGACATCATCCCCTGTCACAATGAACATAGTGGATAAATTGCTGAACTATCATTCCTACTCATTACCACTATTTTCACTATTAAAAAACCCTTAAACTTAGACCGCATATAAAGACTCTCAGTTCCTGGCAGCATAGCTAAGAGCTGAAAGTAGATCAAACTATCATTTCCAGGAGTAGGCACTTCCTTACATTTTCTCCAAGGGGACCTAATCCAAAAGGACAGTCTCAAAGTGGACACAGTGCCCCTGATTCCAGCTGAGCTTGTATCAGATTGAGCAAGAGAATGACTGCAAGAGGAAATCAGCATTTCACACTTTTCTTTCTAAAGAGAAGAACTCGCTCCACCTTCTGTGCATCTTTGCCTTCACAGCAGCCCAGTCTAATTAAGTTGTAGTGCACCCCTGGGAACATTTTCTGTCCTTACAGGTTTTCATCAGAGAACTTCCTACAGAACAGAAGTATGCTGTGGTTACCAACTCCAAGGAGGGTTCATTTTAAGGGAACTCTGAAACATGCAGTCCTTGGAAGCTTCATTCACAAAATACCTGGTTTTAAAAAAGCAACAGTCCTATTGTTTTCAACAGGGACCAATTACACACCGTTTCCTTTGCCCTTCTATTTTAGTCTGTGAGTCCCTGAGGGAAGCAGGCTTAGCCTTCAGGTTTTAAAAGGAATTTATGGGGAAGTTCTTTTGACATCTTTATTCTACCACTTCCCACCTCAGTAAGGCTTAGGCGTTTGGGAAAAATAAATAAATAAATAAAAGACTTGGAATATTAGATTTTACTTTGTCATCTCTTCATTTCAACATTTTCTATTTCAACTACCATGGAAACTTCACTGTTTCATTCCCAGCACTTGTAACAAAGTTCTTGCCTCTGTGGCTATACTAGAAAACAGGCACAAACCCGGCAGACATGGAGAGCCAGCTGTTTTCGTTACAAGTAGCGGGAAGGCTGTGACAAAGGAGGGGTGACAGTAGGATGCACAGTGAGGTGCTGATAGGGTGCCCGGCACCAGCACAGTCATAGCAGTCCACTGGTGAAGTTCAGCCTTCTACGCCTGAAGGATTGCAGAGCAGAGGGACAATTTTGGTAATTAAAACTTACAGGGAGACGTTATGCTGAAGTCTTTCCAAAGAGGATGTGTAAAGCTCCTTCTCTAGCAGGCAGATTGGGCAAGCAGGGATGAGTCTTTCATTGCCTGTCCTCCCTACGATCCTGCCAAAGCTGGTAGATTAAAAAGCAGTGAAGTCCAGGGGATTTCCAGTCAGGATTATGGCACCAATGTGCTTGTCCTGTGTGCCTTGTCCTTGTGCAAAGATGCATAAGCCTGGCCCTATTCCCAGGATTCCTGCAAGTCCAGCAACCCAACGACTACTGCACAATGCAGTTTTACAGTTACAGGAGTACTGTTTAAAAACACTAGCAGTCTGATCTTCTTCTGTTTATCCTTCTTTTTCCCAGGATGCCCAATATGTTTTCAGAAGCCCCTGTAAGAGAAGCCTTAATCTACAAAAGCAACACTTGCTTTTCCTTCTAAATACAACATAAATACTTATTTGTTTGCACAAATCCCAGCTTTGGTCCAGTCAAAGTTAGTGGAACCCTTTGTTATTTATTTCAAAGACAGAACGTAATCCCTTCATGATATGCAAAAATAAAAGAAGACGTTGAAAGAAAGCATGATTTTTTAAAGTATGATTTTTTTCTCACTTTAATCTGGGAGAACTTTTCATTCACGTATAGAATAATTTAGGTCGGAAGTAATGTAGTCTGAAAGTCACAGGGTCCTATCCTTGCTCAAAATAGGGCAAACAGAGCAGGTTGCTTGGGAGTTACAGGATGAAAATAACTATTTTCTTCCCCTTCAATTACAGTCCTAGGCAGAATGTTTCAAAATATTGCAAAAGCAGTTCACTGCCTTCTGGCTTCCTTCACTTGTGGCCACATAGCAAGCATTGCTGTGGTGCCACAAGCTTCGCTCCGTACGTTGGTAACAACGCATGTGCTCTTTAATTACCTTTTCTTAAAGCAGCAAGGCATGAGGTGTAAGGGACTTCTACATCTCTTTCAGGACTCCATTGGGGGCCAGGTGAGGAATGCCTGCCCTGTACTGATAAAGCGCCAGGCCCTGCGTAACCTTAAGCCCAGGATGTGGAAAGACACCGTGCCGGTGTGGCTGAGCGAGCCCGCCAAGGGCAGGGCAGGATTTGTTTCCTGTAGAAATCGAGTCTGATCTTTAATTAGCAAAACCTGACACAGCTCTGGCCCACCTGCCAGGCGGCACAGACAGGAAGGCCGCCTCACAAATAGAGGACGGCATGTGCAGAAAGCTAAGAAAGATAATCCTGGTAAATAAACTACTCATTAATAGGCGACACAGCAAGTCAACCATCCAGTAACGCTACACCGCTCCGCGAGCCGTCGGCGCAGGTGTCGGGAGCGCCGGCGCACGTCACTTCTTTTCAAGCTTGCCTGATCTCTACCAGGTTGTGGCAGCGGTGGGCTGGTGGCAGGAGACGTGATCCGATTTGATGTAATTGTTTCGAGCAACTGACATTCGGGTCAGCGAGCGAAGCTCTGGTGCACGTAGAAAGCAAGGGCGCCTTCCCAGCTGCCTGTGGCTGGCAATGGGCCAGCTCTTCTCAGATGCTCTTGTGCAGCGACTGGGGTCTACAGACAATGCTAAAGGGTTCACTCACAAAAAAGATGCTGAATGTTTTAAAATAAGACAATATTTTTACCCTTCTGCTTTATTAATCTCCACTTTGAAGAGAATAAGAGCCACACTATTAAGCATTTCTGACATGTGAAAGATGGCACTGGGAATATTTGCCAGTGTTATCATTATTACTTCCCATAAACTACCATCACCCATAAGCGGAGTGACCAGAATAACATATAGATTTCTCCCAAAGCTGTCTTCACAATTTAAAGAGGACAGCTTTGTGTTAATAATACATACATTTGAAATTATATCTCTAAAAAGGTCAAATTTCACATCCATTTCCTGTCAGCTTGTTATAAAAGAAGAAAGATCCAATGCCTGTATTAAAGTGTTTATCACACTGTGCTTGAATATACAGCCTTGATGAAATCCCTGAGGAAAACACTGTCACTGGCTAATACATAACATCAATCTTACTTTAAAAAATTACGTATGCTTGTTTAAATGGAGACATTAGTCGAGGAAAAATACTTCTGTTCATTTGTTCTTCTGAAAGACACTAAATGAAACTCCTATGAAAACTGCAAGTGACTAATTTTTTCATTAGTAATACACTGAGTAACTTCATTGCAGGTGCCATACAGACAGATTGAAGTAAGTAATAATACACGCTATGTCTCCCACATCTCCTGACAGTCACCTTGTTTTTCTCAAGGCACATTCATGATTCTATATGAAAAAAAAAATCCATTAGCTCTGTCCAATACAGCCCTGGTTTAGCACTCCTGAGGCTCTGCAGACCACAGTGCTCGAGTCCGTGCAGCACAACAAGTGCTCACCATCCCTACCCTTCCAAGGTGGCATCAGCAACACTGTTTTTACAACAGAAGAAGAGCCAGAGCTTATGAATTCATGCTTGGAAGCCAGTAAATGATCGTTTGCTCATAAGGGCATCAACTTTACAGGAGCTGTCCGATAGCCATAGAAAGACACAGCAGAAGGTGCACCTAGCTTCAAGGTTTCATGAACACGCTATAACGTCTTCTGCTTCGGTATACATGCTATAAATGGGACCTAGAGGAGGTCAAGTTCATCCCCCATAAAAGGTCTCAACTTCTCTGCAGCAGTAATGAATCTGAGTGTACTACGGCCTCCCAAACTTTTTCACTCCCAGCACACAGCCAGAGGATGGAAGCTACACCAGAAGGCACAGACCGTGCCAGAGAACAGACAGCTCTTTGGAGGACCTGCCTCCACTAGGCAGGCCCTCAACAGCCAGGCCATGGTTCCCAGCAGCCAGGGCTACCCTCACACATGGAGCCCCACGGGTCTGTTGGCCACAGGTTGGGTGACGAAGCAGGTGAGAAACCCAAGCAGAGCCTTCCAGCTAGGTGGGATCCAGGCCTGCTTGTGCTGACATGCAAGGGAGAGCTGGTGCTTTGCCTGTCTTATGTTACTCTTGTGATGCTTTCCCAGTACTATCAGTTGGGGTGTCTTGCGAGCGAGCCAGGACCTGTCAGGAATCACAATGCTTTTCTGAAGTGCTTCAGTGTCCCTGGTGCCATTGACAGAGCAGATCCAGAAAGCAGCAGGGATTACAGCAGCAACGCCCAGGAATACTCTTGCAAGAGGAAAGGCTGCTGATATGAGTCGGGACTAAAATACCACAAGCACAAAGGCAGGCTATAAACTATTGTATCACCAGGCCCTAAGTTCAGACAATACAGACAATCAGAGACTCATATAGGGTGTTAAGTGACTTGGTAAATTTTACTGGATAGTCCTGCAATAAGCACTCTCTTGATGTTCAACAAGGGTGTTAATACCTGATTGGAAAATATCTGCCTATGTTTCAGAAGGTACCAGGAACAGAGTACTCACAAAATCCACAAAAATACTACTTAAAAGCTACATGTAAGTCATTGAATGTAGCAGTTAAGAGTTCTAAAATTGAGTTCCTAAAGCAAAATATCTTCTATATTTTAAATGTAATCAGTACGAACAATTCCAATTTGGCAGTTCTTACATTAATAAGTAGTCTCATTTATTGTAATGGGACTAATCACTAGAACTGCATGACTGAGCTCAGAATACCTCTCGTCTAGTTACTGACTTCATTGATGTTCTTTGGTTTTGTCTTACATTGCTACAGAATCTTCTCAGATGCTGTTCTTTATGCTGTTCTTTTTAAAATGTTTAACTCTATCATCTCTTCTATAACTTCTTTCTGTTTCAGGATTTTTAAAATTTTCTTTTAATAATGCCTTTCACTGGGGAAATCCACCTGCATGTTTTGTGAGGGTATCATCCTGGTCCCTTTATTCTTGCTCTTATGAATATCTACCTTTTCCTGCGACTACCATCCTATTTTATTTTCCACTTACTCTTTTGTTCATCCGTGTCCCAGAATTTTACTCATCAAGGAAATAAGACCTTAAAATGGCATGAACTGCATCAGCAAAAGACAGGATGAGACAGAATATTACCAAAAATCATTGCCCACCTTAGATCACTGAATTTCAATTAGGAGCAAAAATGTATCAGATCAGTCACTTCACTTGTAAGTATTGTGGCACATGGTCCTCTCTGTAAAAGCTCTAAGGCAAATGCTGCCTTCATTTAGAAAGCTTTATTGCTATGTGAATTATAAGCTTCATTTTCAAACAATAAATTTCTCAGACACAGTTTTGATCTCCTTTGTTATACAAAACCATCACTTACATTACTAGGGATCTAGACAGAAAAAGAAATATAGGCTGAATGCTTAATCCCGTTGTGTTCAGCTATTCTTGTTCTCCACTGCTCTTCTTCTATAACATGCTTTGGAACGGTCGCTGTTTTTCTCTTCAGCAGCCACTGTAAAAGATGTCTTGGTTTTCCAGCTCTACTCCATGTTCTAGCTTATAGTGGTTTTACCAGTATAAATTGATACTTATATAGAGATTTATATTGGCTGACAGGCAATGAAGGATGAAAGAAAATTCAAAATATTTCAAAAGCTGTTTCTTTTTGCTAGGCAGGTGTTATTTAATGGCAGTAGTACACAGAATTTTACAAGATTCAGTTCTTTGTTTCCTTTTGAATGCCCAAAGATAACAAGCATGATTTCACAGAGCAGTCACAAATGTCTTACCCATTTGATTGTTTCTCAATGACTTTACCAATCAGCTTATTGCCAACAAGGATGCAAATAAGTATTTTCTAGTGAAGATGACAAATATGACAAGTGCCATCTGCAAAGGCAGCTCATTGGATGTAATAAATGATAATGATAAATGATAAGCCACTAAGTACACCAAGTTGCTCTTCAAAGGAGAAAGGAAGATTCTGAAAGAAATTTAAAAAATAAGCATGTGGCATAAGACTCATTTTTGTGATTCCAAAGTTTGACCCATGTTTTTTTATGGAGCTCATAAAAACCCATTTCATGAATATAAGAATACTGGGAATTTTTGAAAAGAAGGGAGAGAAAATTATTATGCATTTTCAGACTTCCATCACATGATCTTACATGTTCAGATTCCATGAAGCACAGTAGCTTTTTCTTTAGAATTGGAAACCAGTCTTAGCAGAGCCATTGAGAGATACTGGCACCCAAAGAACATCGTGTCTTCCCCTGCATGCTCCAGGTTTCTCTCGCTGGCCCACACCTTCACTCCTTCCTTACTCGGCAGCAGCACCATCAAGTCACGGGCTCAGGCACATGAGCATGAGGGAGTAAAGGACGATGGCAATGGAGGGAAGATACACAGTGCTGAGTCTAAACTCTTCTCCCCAGAGACACAACCATTTCAAGCCCTGAAACAACTGCCAATTCAAAAACACCCACATTCCAAAAAAGGCCAAAATTTCCTTCGCCTCTGGGCTCATAGGCCTAAAGACACCTTGTCTCTGAGTAGGGTTTTCAAAAGCTTCTCAACAGATCAAGTGCTTAATAAACGCTGAAATAATCAAAGCTAAAGACTTCCCAGAAGGACACCAACTTTGCCTGCTACAAACAACATAAGGGAGATCAAATGCAAGCGACTGAGCACAACATGTAAACACATAAAATCAACTAGGAACACGTCCCAGAGGTTTCATTTAAGGAGCTGTACAGGGTTGGAGAAAAATAATTATGCATGTAAAGTGTTACTGTAAATGACACTAATAAAACAGAGGGCTCAAATTAGTGTTGCTGCTTTGGAGGGCAAGTAATAAATAAGAGAATAAATGACAAGACAAGAATTTCTCTTCAAAACCCCACTTCAGTTAAATGACACAACGAATTCTAATTAATAGGAAGCATTAGACTAGAACATAAGGCAGCAAACGGCACTACAGAATAAACATATTCTCACATGAAGGAACATTTACTCCGATCGTTTTGTCAAGCTGACAGAAGCATCCTCCAGGAGCAAGTGGATCCGCGTTATCAGCAGTGCTGTAATTGGCACCCTTGCGCTTCCCCTCACCCGAGAACAACTAAACTTTAAGCCTTGGCCGCAGAGACAGGAGTAATATCACGGAGCCACCTAGCAACCACAATAACTTGGTGGTGGTTTGGAATGGAGGGAGCCCAGGGCCCGTGAGCAGACTGGGCTGGAAGTTGAGGCATTGGCCGTAGTTACAGGATCTAACACCAGCTGACAGGGATCCACATCCATGCCACAGCTTCAGCCTTTGCAAGTGAAATTCATGTACTTAATAGCAGCCAGGATGCTACGACTTCCCCAGGCTGGTGCGCTGACTCCCACACAGCAGCATTTTACATAAGAGACAGCTTGCGAGGGTTCCTCGCGCTCCCCATCTTTGTCCTGGGCTCCTCTCGGGCCTTGCTCCCGCGGCAGCGCCAGCCAAGAGAAACGAGTCTCCTTTGCAGCCTGATGCTTTAAAGTAACCAGGAATCGGAGGCTGTTCGCTCTGGCAAAGTGGGCTATAAACTGCGGTCACACAGGAGGCATCATCTGGCTCTGCACCGTGAGGCCGGAGGCTTCCACGCAATCATTTCAATGTTTAACAGCGAGAGGAGGTGAAGAACCTAACATACCTCAACGTCCACCTATGCCATACACAAGAACTTAGAGCATAGGGTGGGGAGCGTGGTGGGGAATCGATCATCTTTACAGAAGAAACATGGAGCCAAGTGTCGTTAAATTCTTTCAGCTCAAACCTACCCTGAATTACGCATGTGCAAAATGAGAATTTACTCCCTTGAAGAGGGGAGAATTTAAGCCAGTCCAGAAGAGAGAGACTCCTTATCAGTTGATCTGTACGCTGCATTATTTATGAAAAGCAGGCAATCATCTAAAAGCAGTCGCCATTAGACCAGAGGTATTTCCTGTTGGAATTTTAAGTGTTTAGTTTACCAGAAAGAAATTAACTCCTTAGATCTAAAGGAACTTTTAAAGGCAGTGCAGGATGTCCTGTTCTAGATTTCCTAAAGATACCCAGTGATTTCAGTGATAACAGAGCTAGCCAAGTAATTCCACTGCTTTTGTTTTTTGAGCATCCATGAAAGGAGTTTCTGTAAATTAAGGCTGAAAAGTTCTTAGGAGCAGCAGCAGGATCAACCATACCATCTCCTTCATACATTCCTGTATAATACATACCGGAAGGAGACACATAACAGTTGCACATACATTAAGAACTTTTCTACTATATTCCATATATGCATACATGGACCATAGTATGTAGTTCTCTCTGTCTATGATTCAGAGTGAAACCAGTTTTGCTTACCAAGTTCTATTTTAACGATCCGGATTTTGGCAAGGAAAAAACATAGCTTTGCCAGAAATTTCTTAGATTTGCTCATACGGCAGTTTTAAGAAAAATAATACACACCGCAGGCCAAATGATGTTCCGAGTTATCAGGTTTGCATAAGAGTCAGAACATCATTTGGCCTGCAAGATCTGTAATGCTGAATTATGATAATGTTCAAGGCAGAAAGAACATAGATTGCCTTTAGATCAAGGCCTGGCAGCCAGGAGAAAAATCTATTTCCAGCAAACTAATAAAATGTGGTACAGTGCCACCAAATAGGGGGGAATAGATATTATCAGCCCCTAAAGATACCCTTGTCAGAGTAGACTCCAGCAGAGATAGTGCTTATTAACAATACACATGCGTGGTGATAATCACAGGTGTGGAGATGAAAAATCAATATAAACCGAGTGAACTTATTATTCTGCTATTCACTTTGTCTACAGCATAGTATATAACACCCCATCCTGCAAAATGCCACCCGTATGGAGCTGAAGATGGAGTTCCTGTGACTTCCTCAGGCCTTTTCATTTTTTCCTGTAGTCTACCTCCTTTGGGCATGGATCACCCAAGCAGAAAAGGAAAACAAAGGGGCACACAGAGTCACAGCCAGAGCAGTTCCAAGGCTATAGAGCACCCCACAAGTTACTCTGGTCTTCCCTCGTGTCACCTGTCAACTAATTTTGATGGGAGATGCAGACGACTCTGAACCTTTTGCAATATGGCTGACATTGCACAGGACTGTTCTTTCTCTCCATGTACTTTCTTTTTTTTGCCTCATTTTCCAAAATCTTATCACTGCAATTCCACTCCCTTGTTTTCTGAAGAAAATATCAGTAGTTCTCAGTTAACCGTGGACTACACTTTTATTACTACAGAACAGAGCTCCTCAGCCTGCAGCTAACTGAATAAAGCCACTTGTTTGTTTCCCCATAGAAAAATCCTTCAGCTTCAGCAAGGATTCATGTGCTCAGCCAACTGCAGAAGCACAGGCTGGTTCTCTTCTTAGGTTCCTGTAAGGGGATCTGTCTGGTATTTGTAGATTATTTATCTTTTTCTGTAGGTATCACAAAACCAAAACTCTGAAGTTTCTATATTCTGAAATGAGGAGTGTTTTGCCATCAGTAGTTTAGGAGACAGTAAACATATTTACAAGTCTATTTCCAAAGTAGTTTCATAACTTGAACTGTTTAAACAAGGAATAAAAGCAAATTTTACCCTGGAAATTTTCTGTGTGTACTTCTTATCTATCTGCAGGGACTGAAGCAAGGAAGTTAAGCGTTTGTTTGATGAGATTCAAATGAGACCACAGTGCTATTCACGAAACAAAAAACAAAGGAGGGAAAAAGGGCAACTTGTAACGTGGCAAACACTAGCCCAAGTTTTGAGGACTGTAGATCCATTTCCAGAAATGCAAGGGAATAAAAGGCATATAAAGTGAATTCCTAAATCAGCAATCAGCATGCCACTTAGGAAATTGTAAAAATTTAAGCTACTTATGAGCTTCTCTCATAAGTGGAGAAGAAACTAGTAGTATTAGATTTTTGGAAAACTTCTAGTCCAAATGAGGGTCATTGCCAACACTAAAACAGAAGGAATAGACAACTTTTATCCACGCAGTGTGCCTTACTCTCTCCTCACAAACAAATAAAGCAGCTATAAATCTACTCAGTTCAGTAGAGGCGGTTGGAGTTGAGACTGACTGAAGTGTCTGAGCAAGTTGCTCACCCTCTCCCCTCTCCCAATTACACCACGTCTGACAGTTCTCATCGCTCCGCATCGCCGCGAGAAGGCCAAGAGAAAGGCGTTCAACAAGCAGAAACAAGACGCGGCATCACGAAGCAGCAAGAGACTGCGCCCCACGTACTTCCCCTTAATGGAGAAAGATGCTGTTTGCGGTCTTCCTCGGGGAAATCTTCTGCGGGATGATTAGAGCTGCTATGACAACAGGGGCGAGGATGTGATGTCACGTAACGATCCGAGCGGCTGCAACCGCTCTGTCCCCGCTCGCCAGCTGGGAATCCAGTAGGGACCTCATTAAATGCATCTCTTCAGTAATTGCTACAACTTTCCCCTTATCATGCCTCCAACTTTGAAAACAGCCGCATCACGAGGATATTGAAGCAATAATGAGGGGTAAGCGCCCAGTGCTGAAAATTTCAAGCCTGTAACTATTAGAGATCTAGGGTCAAGTTTCAGAGGGAGTGATAAACACAAACCCTGTCACCAGGCAGAGGAAAACTGTGAGGAAAAACATATCAGCATAATTGTTATCGGGTCCTAGAGGCAAGCCTTGGCAAAGCCACATGATCTACCTTGTGTGTAGGTCACTCCTCTAACCTAGGCAGCGCACACCTGGAGCACCAGGACAGATCCATTGATCATTAATATGCAGCATATAAATCACTGCAGTTCTCCCAGCTACAGGGGAGCGATGCGGATTTACCTGTGCTCAGGATCCCTCCCTATGCCTTGATTTCTACTGATACAAATATGAGCAGGATACATCCAGTAGCCTTTGACTTTACTACTGATGCACAGCTACCAAATGCGTGAAAAAAAAAAAAAAAAAAAGCTTGTGTTTACACTACATCAGGAAAATAGGCCGATTACTAGAGCACAAGGTTTAAAATAGAAAACTTGCAGCAGAAATGCAATCCCCAAGAGGCAACTAGATTTGCGAGCCCCTGCACTCTGGTCCTCCTAGCAGCCAGTGCAAGCAGGTTTAAGGCTGTGAGGGGCTCAAACTCTTGGCTGGCAGTAGTCCTGACCCTAGGACCAGAGGTGACAGATTGAGCACCAGGGCCTCGACATGTGCAATTCATCAACCTTCAGGAAAAATCTTGTGAACTAATTCAAAGGATGCTTCTCAACAGCATTACTAATGGTTGTATCCATTAACATCTCTTATTCTCATCTATGGCTCTGAAGATTTTTTTTCCTGTACATGAAACAGCCGCAGAGGATAATGATGTCCACTCATTTAGGCCAAAAACATGCTGCAAGGTTTTATCATTCACAGCTTTGTCCGAGAAATGAAGTCAAAAGGAGGGAATAAAATATTCTTGATGCAATTCTGCCACAGGGGTCTGCAACATGAATCTGGTCCAGCGTGAGCTGCTGCTGAATTTCACGTGAAACCCTGCGCGGTGATCTGAGCGATTCCTTTGGGGAAGAGGTCAGCCCCAACCCTCACTTTGCTTCTGGGTGCCAGAATACATAGAGCAGAGCGCAAACCACAGGCAGCAGCGATAAGGTAGATCAGCCAGAAAGATAAATGGGGAAAACTCTGTGGAAATACTGCCGAGCATTTTGCCATGCGAGAACTAGCGCTGCAGCCTCTTCAGAAACAGCTCCCTTGGCTTACAGCGGGCCATCCTGAAATACTGAAGGTGCCTGTGCAGTGTTGAGACCTCACAGATGCCACTGAAATCACCACCTCCACCTCTTTAGAAAATGAGATACAGAAAAGAGCTCATGAATTTGGAAGGGATTCCTACCACCCATTGCTGCATCAGAGTCTGCACCTGCCAAGAGCCAACCTGACCCACACGTATCCCAGCTCCCCGGGCTCCTCGGAGGGGAATTTTCAGGCAGAGCAGGGGCAAACACCAAACTGGTTCAAAGCTAAAATACAGCTTTATAACGGGGGGGCACAAAGACCCTCATGTAGTTTTACAGCTGTATTTCACAGCCTATCTGCTGACAGCTTTAAGTGCTTTTTCCTTCGAGGGGAGGCTTGCTGAAGTAGATTGCCTTTATAGCATATTATAACTACATCTGGCTATGTTAAAGTAATGAATAGAACTGATAAAATTTCATGTCCTATTATATGCTTAGTGTTTGTATTTTATTAATAAGCTTATGCTTCCTAGTTGCTCTATTTCAGATGACAAGATACTGTGTCATTTACACAGAAATCACTGATGCTGCACATCAGCTCTTACTGGGACAGCACTCTCAAAGCAAGGCCTATCAGGCAGAAAACACCAAAAAAAGCCTGACCGTCAAATATCTTTTTGTTTCAATATCACAGCAAATACATGTTACTGAGTTTGTGAACAAAGACAGGGAGAGGTTTTAAAAGGTCCCCTAAATTCAGCAGGTGGCATATTTGGGGTTGGCAGTCCTATTGACTGAATTTGTTTACTTGCAGAACTAAAAGAATTCAAGTAGATGCAAGAAGAGATTCACGCCAGGCTTAAACGGAGCCAGGTTTTTTTGAGGCACAGACCAGACAGCCTCTTGAGAGTCTTTAGTATCTTGCTTTACAGGATCCTGAGGCACGCCAAAACTCCGGGATGGACAGACTGCTTGTAGAGGGCTCTTGTGCACTCACCTGCACCTCCCTGACGTGGTTCTCCTTGTCCTTTTCCAGGTAGGGACACCTTCATCCCCTGGGAGCCGGACTGACCCCGTGAACAGACATTTCCCCCAGGCCTCCTTTGAAGAAAGGCCATATGTGACGCACATAGAGAATTAGTGACAGATTTGTCAGCACCTTATAATTACAATGTGCTTTCAGTTAAAATGACATTTTTTTATTACAGGAAACTAAGAGCAGAATTAAGGCAAATCTCCATGAAAACGTACTGTGCATGTGCCTGTGTGCCAGTACGTAGGCAGTGGGGTCTTCTGCAAAAGCCTGTCTCTCTTGTGGGTTGCAAAGGTGCAGTTGCCCACAGAAGAATGACAAATTCCAATAAATCTGGATCAGCACACAAGAACAAAGCAGTTACGTACACTGATAGTTTATGTAATATATACATTTCTCTGGCTGAAGTAAATATGAAAAATGAAACTTCTTTTGCCTTTCTAGCTTCTTTCATGGTCTATTACTTAGGAACTTTTACAAAAAAGTCTGACCTACATATTCCAGTTACCTTGAATGTGGAGGTCCTAATGGACAACTTTTCAAGTGACAACACCAGAAAATCCACAGCAACTTTGATACTTTGATATAGGACCTGAAAGGGCTGCTGAGCAGAACTCAGCTCTTCCTCAATGGTTTGAGGAAGATCTTGGCGCACAAGATGGAGAGAGAGTCCTCCTTCAGAAACTTGCCTGCAAGATTTAGATACAGCTAAGTTTTTCAGTTCCACATTCCCCGTTCTATAGCACTGGACTTGCAGCAGAACTCCTCATCACTTCAGCTTATTCTGGCCTCTAAAAATAAATCTATTAGATACATTTGGACGGGACACTTAAAACAGTGTTGCCAGGTGCTTCTGGATACGAAAAGCAGGGAGTGGGAGCTTTAATGTAGTTAGCTCTTAGTCATAGGGAAGTGATAAATGTAGAAAGAAAATATCCTCTTGTTAATATTTGTGTTTACCGCTTTTTCAGGTTTAAAGGCAGTGGATGGTTGTCTTGCACCTTCAGCAAGTCAATTATACCGCAAAGTCAGTAAGTAACACACTGGCATTCTGATTTAATAGTATTTCATTGACACAGAAGTGACAAGACAAGGTGCAAGACAAAGAAACATGCCTTACTTCTTGATTTCTTTCCCTTTAAACTCACTCTGTTTGCACTCTGCTATGTTTATTTTCAGTAAAGAAAAACTTAGAAGAGTTAACAATAGCTTATGACATACAAAAGCCTCACAGACCCTGAAAATTGCTTACAGAGACATGGGAAATAAAGCCCTATAGGCCCTCATCTGAGAAGCACTGGGCTTTCCAGAGCAAGTTAAATGGCATCCTTGTCACAGCTGGTCCCACCAAGCGGCTCACTCCGTAGTTCTCCCCGACCCCTTGGCATCCTGCTGCCCACGCAGAGGCCACGGGCACAGTGTCGGAAACCACACGGGACAACCTCAGTTGGAGCAGAGTAGGGCACCTCCATCCCCTTCCTGGTCTCTGTCGTAAGGCAGAGGAAAGGACATACTACTAACTCGCTCGGAGGAAAGCTAGCGAGGGTTGGCACGTGTTTTCCTGTTAGCATTCCCGGTCAGGTTGCCTGCAAGGAACCATGAAATTTTTGGGAAGTGCTGAGGTCTGACGGGTCTACCTGTGAGCTGCCAGACCTACCAGAGCTGTAAGACACCAGGGTGAAAGTTAGAACTTTCACCAGGGTGAAAGTCCAGACGCTGCTCCAAGTCGTACTCAAGTGTGAAGGGAGGCTGACCGCCTCTGGAGTCACGAGACGATAAAGCCACCAGCTCTAGCACAGCAAAGAGCAGGGGCTGCTCGTGGGCAGCGTTCCCTCCTGCTGCCATTCCCATCCACCTCCATGTTTGGTTTCAGGCCCAGGTTTTTTTTCATGAACATTTTCAGGAGGTCTAGTTGTAAATGAACATTTTTCAAAACCCTCTGAAGAGCATCCTTTCTTATCCCTTAGGGGCATAGGAGGTGGTCCAGAGAACTTTCTTTTGCACACAAATGGGAATGCATTTGTCTCAACCTGATATTACTCCGCTCTTAAAAGTATTAATCTTTTCCCCACCTCTAACAGACTTCAGTAGCAGATGCTGAAGTTCCCAAGACCTTCTCAAAAATTTGCAGAGCCTTAACTAGATACATACCCAGAAGTCTTTTTTGATGAAGGCGGGGGGGGGGGGGGGCCGAGGCTTAAGACCAAAC
>JAYECN010256180.1:0-13995 GCA_035222435.1 Microcambeva ribeirae
GAGGGTGCCAGAGCCCTGGCACAGGCTGCCCAGAGAGGCTGTGCAGGCTCCTTCTCTGGAGATCTTCCAAACCCGCCGGGCTGCCACCCTGTGCCACTGCTGTGGGTGTCCCTGCTGGAGCAGGGGATTGGACTAGGTGATCTCTAGAGGTCCCTTCCAACCTCAACCATTCTGTGAATCTGTGATTATTTAAAAGATAGCTCAGCACAGAGAACTAAAATTTTACTACGGGTCTTACATGAAGGTCTTTCAACATATAGAAGAGCTTTAAAAATGCTAAACAGCCTTAACACTGAAAAAAGAAAATGTTAAGATTAAAACAGGAACAAATTTTCGTGCTGCATCTAAGCATTGTTATCAGCTGAAGGTTAAAAACTATTTGACTTCAGTATACAAGTCAATCTTTTTTATAAAGGCCTATTAGACTTCTGCATGTACATAAAGAACTGCCGAAAAAGTGCTACATAGCCAGCATAAGCATTTGTGTAACTTAAGAAGAAGATGTTTCATTGATTATTCCTATTATTTTTATGAGGGTTAAGCTTTGAATTAAGACCAAAGTAAGATTCCCTGGACTTTGAGAGTGTACAGAATATCAGGTGTGCATCCATCTTTTAGGCTTTAGATCGAAAATCTAGAGAACACTCCAGTCTGTTTTCATGACTGAGATATGCTGAATTTTCATCCTTCTTTGGCTCTCTGTCTGCACTGGCCCTCAGCTACAACTTGCTTTCTTTTTTTTTCTCTTTTTCTCTTTTCCTCTTTCTGGTCTTTTCACTACAAGAAATACTGACACCTCTCTTTTAAAACACCAATAACTATATAGAATTCTCCTCTTTAAAGGAAAATAGGGAGAAAAATAGGATAAGAAATTTAGTTTTTACAAAAATTTCTGGTTAAAATGGTTTCTTAAAATAATGTCCAAACCTCTGTCCCTAGCTGACTGCAGAAGTAGAGTAACTGGAAACATTCAGACACATTTTGCATGAACTTGAATGAATTTTACCTCATTACTTTCAAACTAATTATGTTACACATATCAGGCTCCTCCAGGCACTTTGTTAACATCTGGATGTCCTTATTATCCTTGTTTTTTATATATATATATATATAAATATATATATATTTGCATATATATATATATATATGTATGCAAATGCCTATATACTCTCTTGGACCAGGTGATTATTTTGTTGTATAAGTCTGGGTATTTCATCAGCCTACTCCAAGGAATTTTTGTTGTTTCTGTCATTCATTGGTCGCTTTTTTTCTCACTAGAGGGAATGCTCCATTTGACTCCTACATAGATACAAGAGGAGGTATTCATTACCATTAAACTTCTATTAGAAAAACCTCCGTGATCAAGGAAGTAATAACTGAAGCTTCTTTAAGAAAGATCAGTAGACAGGCTGAACAACATACACCAAGGACTTACTGTTCTTCTTTTATTCTCTACAACCTTAAATTATTATCCTGTGGCCTATCAATTCTGACATTTCACATTGTAGAGAGCTGGGTCCTCCTCTAGCTTATTTAAGATTTCTTTTCTAAAAAAACCCACCAAACTTGGCTTCCCTCAGCGTGAATAAAAGCTAGATTCAAATCAAACTAAATGTATGAGTGCTACATTTGAAAAGATGCAGAAGAAGAAAAATATGCAAATAATGCAAGAAATGAAATTTCACCAAAATAACATTTCTCTGTGGAAAGCATCATTTAAGTTATTTGCACTCAGGATCTGAGAGAAATAGTTCTTGTCAACATAATTTTGAAGTTCTGATACAGCATAAATGGGCCTTACAGAGAGAAATCCAGAGCTTCTTTCTTAACATTTTTCCAGGGTGCTGTGACCTGAGCATTAGTGTCGTGACTTTTTAGGAGTCGGGTGAGGAGATGCTTTTTCCCCAGTTGTTTAAGTGTTCCATATTCTGTCATGCATTAAGAAGACAGATTAGGCCTCTTAGATCCATGCGAGACGATATTTGAAACCAGTTTGAGGTAAAGAGGTGCAGCAATACTGCAGTTATGAGGCCTATTCAGTTCCAATAAGCTGGCTCTGTCCTTGGTCATACAGAACTGCAGAAACCACTGTGTTGGTCATACAGTTGGTTAAGTAACAAAGATTTCCAGGAAAGAATACTGACTTTCAACTGGTGCTGGTATTTACCCTTCCTGCAACACATTTCAACTTTCATCAAACCAGATCAGTGCCATCTGTTGGTGGATGCAAAATGATTCTGCTGAACTGAGCTCCTCACTTTACTGAGGGTCACTTCTAACTTCTGTCACATATGTCTGTAACGGTAAAAAACAACAACTACAGCCAACACAGATGCAACCACACTGTCTTGTGCTGATTGACCATTTCCCAGATTTTCAGGAGGTTGTTGGTCTGTGTCATGACAACCACGTTCACCAGTTTTGTGTTCCCTTTGTAAGGGAGGAATGTCACCATTTATCACTACTCAGAAAACATTTCTATTCCTAAAATACACTCTCGTGTGGTCATTTCTATACTAAGGATAGCTTTTTTTGTCTTCCTCTTTTCTTCCTGTCAGCTTATACTTATACAAATTCTTATTTTAAATCCTTTCATAATAATATTTGCCATATAAACAGCTCCTGTAGTAACTATATATGTGAGTAGAGAGGGAAGGAGAAGCAGGTTGGTGTATACATATGCAACAAGGTGGCCCTCTCTCTTTCAAAAAACTTGGCGCACATTGCAAAATAGTTTGACAGAAGCTGATCTGGCTATTTTGATAGCCCAGTGAGACCATTTTATTTGGGGTCCTATCACTTAGATCCCAAATTTAGACAAAATCTGCTATAAAGAAGATAATTTCTTAGGCCAGTTCGAAATGCAATTAGTGAAATAAGCAACTCAACTCTAAACTAAGGGTCAGAATTTTGAAAAATATTCTGCTTAGTCCAAAAAGTGTAAGTTTTTTTTTTTTCTGAGTATCTTATTAATACATTGCACTGTGTCAAAGCAGGATTATGCCAAAGGTGTACTGTAGCAATGCCTGTATCTTTAAGCCATCTGCTGATACCAGTTAAAAAGTCTTAACTCATATTAGAGGTGCATCTATTCACCTCAGTAGACCGGTCACTCTTCTCACCCATACAAACTGTTGTAGATTGGATTGTGCTGGATAGAAAAGGAACCAGGCATGAAAAGAGAATCAGCTAACTTCCTAGTCTCCCTGTTTAATTACATTTGTAGAGAAGATAAATCACCCATGGATTCAAACGAATGTACAAGCAAAATTCCACTGTGTTACTCAATTGTACTGCAACAAACAGCAAAATGAGTGGTAGAAATATTCTGATCTCATGTGCATCACAGTGGCTGTATATGGTACATCAGAACAATATTACTGAAATATCACAAAGAACATCATAGTCTAGACAGGATAGTTTTCACTTGAATTTAATGAGACAGTAACCATAATGTAAGACAAATTAAATTATAGCTTACTGAAATTCTATTCTGAAAACAGTATTAATGCCATGATGAGTCCTTGAGTTCCAGCTATCTGTCTGAGATGATACTGCATGCTCCACGGGTTGATTCAAAAAATGGTAGAAAAAGGCTAAAGCCACTTTATGCTATCAAACACATACTGATGGGAAAATAAATATGCTTTTAGAGATAGATGCTCTGCTAACTCTCAGAATGTGCTTTGTACCAACAGTGGGACTGAGGCAATGATGAAGAAAGGTTATAGATTAAGAACTAAAGACTTTTCTTGTGTTAAGTTAGCTCATTCACCTAAATAAGGACTGTTGGGGTCTAGGTGAGGAACTCTACCTCTATAATACTAGAAAAATATATTTAAGTTACTTCACAATAATTATTTAAGTTAGAAATCTAATCCCAGCAGGACTATGATTTTCTTTCAAAAGGATTAATAATATTGCACCACTAATGACAATTTTGTATTCAATTTTTTTTCATGCCAGCACAAAATCTTTGGAGGGGGAGAGATCTCACAAGTATCCATTTTATTGCCTTATTCAGACTCTGTGGGCCATGCACAGAAGGCAGACAATCGCTGCGAAGGAGTCGTTGAAGCAATACCATGCCACTTCTGCAACAAATTCCTCCTTCCACGGATGATGCGAAAATATTCTTTACAGTGCTAGTGGTATCAACCTAGTGGTAGGTATGTAGTGGCAGTTCTGTGTTATTGATCAGCTGTTCCCTCCTCTCTGATCTCTTAGCACGCGCTTGCAGTTTCACTTGCTCTAAACAGCTCAAATGCAAAATGACAAGACTCTTAACACGACAACGAAGAGGAAAGTGTTCGTCATCCGGCAGGGCTGCTCCACGTTGACTCCCATGTCACTGGCACCCCAGCAGGCACGTTCGTATCGCTGTGGGTCCACCATCCAACACGGCCTTGCCTTGCCCTCTGTCTGTTTGGGTCACTCCACCTCCTGCAGTCCTGGCACCAGGGAGGTCTCCTAAGGAGTGCAGGTCCTCTGTAGGAAAGCCCATGGCAGAGCCAGAATTCAATGTCACAGCTCCCGGTTCCTGTGCTGAGTGCCCTCTTCCACACTGTTAAAGAAGAATCACTACTCCTTATATCCAGCCATATGGCCCAATGTTACGTGATTGAATAAGAAAATAAATACGGATACTGGCTGATTTGGGGCAGGAAGAGGCTGGGAGTAGCTGCTATGTGAACCTTACAGCTTCAAGTATTATGACAGATCTTGAAAATTTCCATTTTCATAGTGGTAAGAAGTCTGTTCTTCCATATCTTGAGTTACTTGCTCTTTATTATTCCATTCCCTTTGCTGTACTTCGCTGTTTTGACTGGTAGCACCATACATTTTCTTTGAACTCACAAAAGTTTCATTGTCCATCTCTGTTTCTTCAGCAAGTTCATCTTGATCAATTATTCCACATTTCTCTTCACTGAGGTTTTCAGGGTCAGCCCAATCCTGCTTCTCTCCGGAAGCAAAGATGCCATAGAATATCACTCCACTGTAATGCACCAGGGCTGCGATCAGAAAGACATTTTGCCATTCTTCTCGGGTCTGAAAGAATGGCACAGGTCTCATTAGGTTTGCAGTAAAAAGAAATATTAATATATGAATTAGACCATGGATTAGCACATACTGAACAATGACTGTGATCTGTTTGATTCTTGATGCTACAGATAGATACAACATTTTATGAAAGTCATTGTGGTTTTTTTTTTCATCTTAGCATAACAATGGCTAATAAAATAGAACAAAAAGGATTATTTTTTCTCACAGCGAAGTTTCTGGCACATAAAATATTTATGGTGTTGGAAATGCAGGGCTCTCACTAACTAGCGAGCTAATCCCAACAGAAATCAGTGATTGCTTAGGGATCCAATGAGTGCTGCATCACAGAGAAGTTTCTACAGTCCTTTAAGCATCAGACTTAGATGGTATAAATAACATCTCCCCACACAGATAAGTAGTTTATACTAGGGGAGAATCTGGCTCCAGTGCTGTTGTAAAAGTGAATGCTTAAAGCAAACAACAAAAACAGAAAGCAGCTGCAGAAACTGATGGTGAAATAAGGTTCCCAGGAAGCTTTGCAATGGCTTAACTTTTGTCCCCTAACCTAATCCTTTTCCCAGAAAACACAGAGAAGTGTTACCTTATGTTTAGTCATTGCACCAACGATGAGTGGGCACACCATCCCTGACAGTGTCCCCACACCATTGGAAATTCCCATCAGGATACTGGCATAACGCGGGGCTATATCCAAGTGATTCACATTGAATCCTGTAACAAAGACAGCAGTTAACTGTATTGCTTTGTGTTAACAGCCCAACATGCCTTTCTATAGCCTCCTCAGAAGGTTGAAACAGGTAGGTAATCTCATACCTTAGCTACTAGAAAAAAGTGTGGTTTTCTTTGGAATAACAATGGAATGTATGTTGCAACTCTTTCTTTTTTTTTTTTTTTTCAAAATTGTTTCCTTCCTCCCTATTGGGACCATGTTGTATATAAAATATTGCTTTTTTTTGGCTTCTTGGCAATTTAAAGCATCTGTATATGCCCCCTCCTCACACTGAAATGAAGCACTTGGCAAACGTTTTTATTTAAAGAATGAATGCCATGCCTCATGGTTGTAAAACTGTTATATCATTTTCATTTAGGTAGCAGTGTTTGAAAAATATCCTTTCCAGTACTTTAAACAACAGTTAAACAACATGCTAAATAACCAGAATATAAAGCAGTAGGAAAATGTTATTACCCTTACTGTATCATATCTATTGAATACATATTTTACTAAAAATCAAAGTAAAAAAACAGTAAAAACCAGCTGGGACAATGGCCCCTTCCAACCTTAAGCATTCTATGATTCTATGATTCTATGATCATGCTTTACATAATGAAAATCGGTCATATGAGCTATAGATGATCATATAGAAAGCATGATTAACTCCAATTCTACAGGCTTAAATACAATAAAATTTTGAGTACTGTAAAAAACACAGATTGAGGGAAAATGGCCTGTAAGCACTTCACAACTGACCAGCAGAACTACTTCCCATGGACATAAGCCTGAAAGATTGAAGACTGTCAGTTACTTTGCGCACTTCAGTTACTGAGGTGGAACAAAATCTCATTTTTGGTGAGCAAAATTCTCTTTCCTTGGTGTGGATAGTAGATGCATCTCTTTGGAGCTCCTCCAACTGATGGCCTTCCATCTTCGTAATAAAAAGTTTTCTTTTTAATAGCAACAGTACAGATGGAGCTGCAAAAGTCAGTGTGAGGTTGTTGAGCCTCATGAAGAGGGTACCAATAGCTACTCTGGAGAAGGGTAGGATGCAGTGGGGACAGAACTGGCCTACAAAGCAGAAGCTGGCAGCTAGGGGTGGCAGCTGATATACTTTGAGCAAGTATTCGTATTCTCCCAGAGCAACTCCCTCTACCTCCTTTTAGGGACTGCATTTGTGGAAGAATAAGAGGCAGCTGCCACTATAAATGCTTATTAGAATCTGAACAGTGCAAAGCTGGTGTAAAACTGAAACACTAAAGAGCAGATTCTTCTAGAGCTTTACATCCTACCTGTGTTACACCTCATAGAAAATGGAAGTAAATTATTTCCAATATACAAAGAAATCAGAAACACCCCATAAGCAGCCATGGAAAGATCTAACAGAATAAAAATGCTGTTTTTATTAATAATAAAGCCAAAAATAAATAATAAGAC
Organism: Microcambeva ribeirae; assembly: GCA_035222435.1. Classification (NCBI taxonomy): domain Eukaryota; kingdom Metazoa; phylum Chordata; class Actinopteri; order Siluriformes; family Trichomycteridae; genus Microcambeva; species Microcambeva ribeirae. Next base: position 7,211 of record JAYECN010256180.1, read on the forward strand.
TAACACTTACCTGAAATTGCAAAGCCACTGAATCCCACTGCTAACACCAGAAAGGAAATAGCCACACCTTTTGTATGGGAGTAACCAACCACCAAAAGCAAGGTTGCTTCCATCCCAAAGCCTTCAAATGAAACACAATAAAATACATTCTAATCACTACTAGTCAAGGAAATACAAACACAGTCTAGGCAAATAGTGACTTAAATGACTCAATGCTTTTCAAGTGTCATTGCTATTCCAGCACAAATTTGACATTCTTGTGGATTCACAGAAATATTTTAATATATGTTGTTTGAAAATGTACTCCTTTTTTTTTTTTTTTTTTCTCTGCATTGCTGTGTAACTGACCAAGGAACTGAGGAAGTTAATTCAATAACTAGTGTAGGGAAAAAAGAAAGTAAGTCTGTGCAAAGTGCTATACAATTCACAAAATGAATAAACATGGTAGGCAAAGAAGAAAATTATTTCTTCCCTTCAATTTTTTACAGCTGTAATGATGTGAGATGTTCTTGGTAAACGGAACAAATAAGTATTTTTCAGGCATGTGTGCCATCAATATGATATGACATCCCTGAGTGTCACAGGGAGCCTGCAGTCATTACAAATGAACATTTTCTGATGAGTAGCATAGCAATTCTTCCGCTTAATTTTTTTGAATGCGGCTGAAAACACTCCCTGAAAATACAATTAATCTGAGAATCCTTTGTGAAGATGAATAGCAAAGCCGTGTGGCATCTAAACCTGCAGACATCTCTTCATTTCAGGCAGACTATGCCATTCTTAAATAATATAAGTTGGAAATTGGCAAAGAGTGACTCTACAGGCTATCATGTTTGAATTTTTGTTTTAATTTAGTATCTTCCAATTACATATATATATATCATTTTTTTTTCATTTCAGTGGCTGAACCAGGTACAAATTACTTTGTGCTGACTAAAAGGCATTTTCATCCTGTTATTTTTCTCCTATTCCACCTGTCTAAAATTGCCAGGGGTTCTGCTGAAAGTCACAAACAGAAACATGGTCAATTAGAACTAGATCGTACCCAGTGGGAAGCTCCACTGTGCATCTGTATGAATTTGCAGGACAAGGCCTAATTTATCACAGTACTCATCCGTGAGTCTTTATTGCCCTCGTAATTATTACCAAGGGTTCTTGCCTGCTGTAAGGATTATTTATGTGGGTGAAGATTTACAGCATGAGGACACCTAACATCAACTCTTCTATTCCCCATTAGATGTTTCAGATTAATCAATTCCAAATACAATGTAAGCTAATTTGCCTCTTGTTAAAATTAAACATATGGCCAAACTATGAAATCTGAACCAACTGCAGCCCACAACTGAAACACTGTATTTCCAGAATCCAGCAGTACCTCCACAATTCATGATCTTCCTTACAGTGGTAGTGGTCAAAATCTTCCTGCTCCGTAAGAAATCGGCCAGCTGGCCTCCAATGGGCACAATGATTGTCATGACCATGTGAGGAAGTGCAGACAAAAGGCCAACCTGCAATGAGACAAATAAGTGCTTACTGCTCATGTCCTCAGGATTTCCAGGAAAGAGGAGAGGAATGCTATTTTTTGTTCACCTTTTTTTCCCATCAGACACATTTTTAGCACAGATCTTAGCGTGGGTGGTCATAGGCTCTTCCTCCAACAGGATGACCAGCCAAGGTGTAAGTGGCCGTAACCTGCCTTTGTCCCATCTTTAGGGACTTCTAGGAGCTTGAGAGACTCCAGCAGGCTCCCATTTGGGAATCTCTGAGTACAGGAGGACTGTGCATCACCACGCTGTGTGACAACATTACCTTCTCATTGCCCAGGAGAAGCAAGAGCGCGTGTAAGGATCACTCCTTAGAAATGTCAAGCAATAACCCTGCTATTCTGTGCTTATACCAGAGAAATGCATATATGCCTTTAATGCTGTTTACTTAGGCAGACATCACAAAGTCCTGTGCTACAACATGTTCTGATACTAGAGGTCTTTATGTTTTTTCATCAGCTTTTCTAAATTTTAGTAGCCATGTTCTTAAAGGGCTGTGTTTTGCAAAAGAAACCTATCCCTGTTTGCTGCCACTATATAAATGAAAACAGCACCTGCACATTCTATATGGAATAAAGAACAAGAGCATAAAAAATCTGAAACTACAACAGAATTTTAGAATGGTTAATTAATCATACATTTGAAGTTATGCATGTCTAATTTTTGTGGGATTAGGATCTACAAATTGATGCTCACCTTCTTTCATTTTTTGACAAGCGCACTTACTTCTTCTGTCAACACTGGTAGTTTTCTCAGATAACCCAAAAGCCTGCATTTTGCAGACTTTTAGCGACCAGCATGTCATCTACTAGACACTTTTCTTTCCAGAAGTAATTTAACAAGAAATCTGAATTTATTTAATAGGATGTGAAATCTCCATATGTTAACTGAAACAATTTTGCTTTTTCATAGTGATGTATATAGAGGTGCAACTCTGTAATTCTCCTGTTCTTCACACCAGCACCGCACTTGACCATTCAGATTGTCACTGCTCATGAATGCATTGCAGAATCTGAGCATAGATTCTGCTCCCAAATGATAATGGTATTGATTGTTATTAATTTTCAGAATTACACTTACTCAAAAATAAGGTATGATATAGCAATTTTTTTTTTTGAGGAATATTTCAATTTTTGGAAAAATTACTTCCTGGTGTTTTTTCATGCTCAGAAGAGGAAGTGTGACCAGCTTTAATGAAGTAGCAGTTAATATCAGTTCATACAGAATTTGACCCCTGATTTTCAATGCTGCTCAAGCAATGAAAAGGAGAAAAGGCTGATGAGGATGAAAAACAATATTGCAAATACTGCTAAACTGCCAGTACTAAACTGTATGTTCACTCTTATTTACCTAGCTTGTGGGTTTTGTAATGTGGTTTTCTTTTTATCAACTCTGCTTTCCAAGGCAACTTGGAAAAGGCAACTTTTATCAACTCTGTTTTCGTATATTTTGTTTGCTAAGAATATGATGCTAGCAAATAAGCATGTCTACCACATCTCTAAAAGTCTGTTATCCCAACTACTTCGAAAAATCAACAGCAATGGCTCCAGCCAGATCAGAGGATCCTCAAGCGTTCTGCATCTCCTCAGGTGAGGTCTGAAGGCTGCTGCTTCAGCTTTGACATTTACCTTACTTATTGCAAATCCAAAGACTTCTTCAAAGTAAGCAGGCTGACTTATAAGGAGCAAATAGAAGGTCCAGCTTCTGCAGAAGTTTGCCACAATGATTGCATAAACTGGCATTGAAGTGAAAAATCTCCTCCAGGGAGTGCTAAATTTCTAGAAAACAAAACAAAACAAACAAACAAACAAACAAAAAAAAAACAGAAGGCATTTTTGAGTAGGGAGTAAGCAGAATAAAGAGACAGCCCAATTAACCTTTAGTTTCAGAGCTGCAACTGGCTTCGCTAGGTTGCATCCTATTTGCACTGCAAATCGTTTATAATGTAAGTGAATGAAAAGGATCTCCCAGGTTAGAAAGACAGGTAGAAAAACTTTCTTTGAATAGATCTGATGTTTAAGATGCCTACTGTACTACTATTGCTGTGCTCAATTAAACCATACCAGGTCTTTTGGAACTCTGTCACTGGGATAACATCAGCATCATTAAGAGAACCAAAGAAAACTAAAGAAACTCTTGTTATGTTCCCCACTCTTTGACATGATTCAGTTTGAGACTTTCCACTGAAAAGACTGGAAAAAAAATTCTCCAGACTAAGCAACATAGAATCATAGAATCATAGAATGCTTAGGGTGGGAAGGGACCTCTAGAGATCATCTAGTCCAACTCCCCTGCACACGCAGGGTCACCTACAGCATGTGGCTCAGGACTGCGTCCAAGCGGGTTTGGAAGATCTCCAGAGAAGGAGACTCCACAACCTCCCTGGGCAGCCTGTTCCAGGGCTCTGTCACCCTCACTGTCAAGAAGTTTTTCTCTTGCCCATAGCTATATTCTCCATGCTGTAACCTGCTTTCTGAGCGTCCTTTCTGTGTGCAGAGAAGGTTCCAGTGGTTACGCTGATATTTTTCCAAATGTCAGCAGAACTAAGGTTGCCTGTTGATGCTGCTGAGAGCAGACAGGAGGAAACGCTGTTGTGGGGCAGTTCTGGCATCTGGGAAATAAAGCAGCTAGTGTGGGGAGGGAGTCAAATGAGCAATACTTTGTGAAGGAAATGGATCCTAACAGATCCATTAAATGTAGTCCATCCAGACTAAATTTCAGACTACTAGAAATGACATCAGACACCTCTCATTGTTAACAGGTGATCTTTTCTTTCTTCCAATTAATTCACTGCAGAGCTTTAGTTGTAGAATACAAGTCTGCCTTTTCCACAGAGAAGAATTTTGTAGCCTAATACATTTCAATTGTATGGACAAGCTTCTTAGGTTCACTCTTTCTTGTATGTCATCTAAATCTATTGTTCCTAATCATGTTTTCCTGTTCTGCAAACAACTCTTTTCTGTCTTTATCAACTCCTTTCAAAGGGCTTTGGACTTGAACTCTCTTTATTATTACTGAACTAAAGGACTTTTTCATCTTTCCTATTATATCAGCCTAGGCTCCTGAACATAGCTCTCTTCTTTTTGCTTGTTTTAGTGTGTCGGTAATATTTAAACAAAAGATCCCAGAGACCCATGGAGAAGGAATGTCGTTTACCTGCTCTGCTGAAAGATACAGTTTTGTGTAACACCCTTCCACATCACATAGGCCAGAGCGGTCGTGATTGCAATACTTACATGTGCATTTTTGATGGTGAAGATCTTTTCCCCTGGAAACTTCTGATAATGTCTTTCTCCCAGAGCCCTCCTATATATTGTGCTAGCAATGGGTATTACAGTACAGTTTATAAACGCATGCAGAAAATTCTGCTCTGTCTCCCCCTTGCTATTACCACTTTTGGTTGGATTCTGAGTGTCTGTGTCTAGTATCTACCAGTTCCTTCTAGATCCCTCACAGTTCATTAGGGGGTTGCTCAATTTATTAGGAACCAATCATGCATTCATACCTTCTTCCATCTGAAGTGCACTTTTAAATGTTAGACTACACACTAATCAAGTTGAACATGATAATGAGAGCACGTTCACATTGTTAAGGTAAATGACCCAATGCATTTATAGTCAAGACATATTTTAACTACAGTTTGTGCTTTTCATTGCAATCCGGAACATTCTGAGGAACTCTGAATGTGTTGTTTTGTGCTCACCTTCCAAACGGGGGGTTATTGTTACATTGCTGACAGAACTCTGGCTGTTTCCTTCCTGGTTTATGATAAATTTCTAAATGTCATTAGCAAGGGAGGATTTTGTGGCAAAAATTTCTTGTTGTGAATTAGACTAATAATGCATGAATGAAATGTACACACAGCTTTAAATGCACCTGCATTTGCACTCACATGTAGTGATACCTAGCACAGTGGTGACCAGCGTACGAGGCCTGTGCGAGGTAATCTGGGTCATGTCGGTAACGGCAGCCACCTGCGTTTTTCTCCTGGGGACCTTTAAATTAGGCTTTGTTGCCTCATGCTAACACATCTACCTCTAACAAAACAAATGTTCGAATGTAAGTGAGGTGATGCTTGCCTATCTTTCTGCTATTCTTGCTAAAAGGTGTGAACTTTCCACATTATAATCTAAAAGTTTTCATCACAGTTGCTTTGAATTATGCACTATTCCTAGATGTGTACCTATATTTGAGACTTGTCACTGCTGTTACAAATTTCTGTGTACAGGTTAAGACTCTCAGGATGAGGTTAAGGTCTACTTTTAAGTCAATGTTTTGTTTTCAAAGCTACAGTTTCATTTCAGTATAAAAGTCCACAATAATTATGTCTGAAATCACATGGGAAGTTGCATATGAAAGGCAAAATTTGGGCCTATGCTTTGCCAGTGTTTTTCAGGGCAGGGAAGATGATGAAAGGGTGCAATTATTGGAATGATCTGTGTCCTTTACCCAAAGTCTCTAAGTCACACTTCTCAGGGCAGGTATGTATCCTCCTCCTCTTACCTCAGGAGAACTAGAAAGCAGTCCTATGTTCATTTGGGGAAAAGCAATGCAATAAGATCATTTGCGGTCTGGTACTGGTGTTTTACCATTTTAAGCACAGTGGTCAGCATGGTTACACTTAGTTGTGTCTGATAGTTTGCATGGTTTGCATTTCTTGCCATTGCTTATTTTATTACATTTTACTTTATCATTTTATATTTGCAAATACTATAATTTACCAGATAATATCATTGGTTTTCATTATTTTGGCTGTACCATTTGTATTCCTAAAATAAAATAAGCAGTGAAGAATGGGCACTGAGCCCAAACTCTCACAGATTTATAAGTCTCTAAAATTCAAACTGGAGTAAGCAAATAGAAGATTTGCACTGCAATTGAAACAAACTGAACATCTTGCTAGAAGTGCTGGAAAGCCAAACCCCGTTTGCAGTCAGCAAGTACAGGGCACCTGGAAGCTCATTTGTGAATTGTACATTAGCAAATACCATCTTGCTCACCTGAGGTGAAAGGATTTATACAACAAAAGAAAATAATTTGATTTATGATCTTTTATTTCCAAGAAAATAGAAGAATCTGTGGCCTCGCTGCATTTTATTTCCCTCTTAAAGATAAGTCCATGGCAGGCTCTTCACGAGCTGCACTGCTAGTGAGCTGTGTTTTCATGTGTGTGTGTGTGTTTTTTTTTTTTTTTTTTTGGGGGGGGGGGGGGCGGGGGGCCGACTAGTTTAGACTGAAGGG
>JAYECN010256180.1:14005-25109 GCA_035222435.1 Microcambeva ribeirae
CCCCCCCCCCCCCCCCCCCCCCCCCCCCGACTCGTGGAGCCGGAAGGGTGCTTTTAAAAATGAGACTGCACTGTTTTTACTTATGTTTAAGTATCTGATCTCTTTGCTGTAGGTCAGAGGAAATCCTAATTGGAGAAGAGCTACTTCTGATCACATCACATTGTTACTGTAGATTTGGAACTTTTTTTATGCTTGTAGTTTTAAATCAAAGAACAGCAGGTCTCACTTTTACTTAAGATACTGCACAGTCTTGATGAATCTCATTCCTCTAGTATTTTGTCTGTGCTTTCCTCTCTAAAGTTCTACTTGGTGTTTTTGGCTGTTTTTCACCATTAACGTTCTAGTAAAACCACAGCTTTTGTTTTCAAAAAAAGAGAAAGCAGAAATTGGTAAACTACTAGAATGAAGATTTCCAGAAGTATCTAAGTTCTAATGTGTAATCTCTAACATATGTTGGGAATCTTAAGCCACAGAACCTTAGTTAGTTTTTCTTCCAGATAGATGTCTAATCCCTTGCCCTTGCTAAGCCCTTGGGAGTTTTTTGACATTGTTTTTGATTTAAAAAAAACACACACATTTTCTGACTAAAGAAACTCTTTTAGTTCAAAGATTGTGCAACAGTTTTAACTTTCCTTAAAACAGAAAATGCAACTTTCTCGTCCAAATATTTTGGCAGAAAACTCAGATATTTACTTCTGAAATTGCTACCAGAGTAGAGATAGCTGGGATGCCTTGTTCTGCTAATTTCTACCATGTGCAGCCATGCCACATTCACTCCAGAAGCAGATGAAATTCTACCAGAGATTCTGGTTTTGGGGAAATAAAGTAACGTGATGAAGCTTCTCAGCAATGATGGTCTGGCTCCAAGGCAATTTTTCCAAAATGCAGTGTACAGTCAAGTCCAATACTCTGTTCTCTGGGGCCCTTCATGGGACTCTTCAGTGTAATTATTTTCCAGTTGCTTCTCTTGACTGTGTTCAGTTTTGCTCAGACTATAATGGTTTGTGTTTGGGATACTTGTTTTGGAATTTGTGCTGCTTAGTGGAGACTTACTTTATTTAGCAGCTGGGTTTGAGTGCCGTTTCTGTCCTTGTTGCCACCTTTGGGATTGGGTGGGTCTGTCCCTCCAGACCCAGAGTGAATGACAGTGCACTCATGTATTACAGTGTCTCTGAGAACTTTGCAGACTGTTAAGTATGAGAGTTTTTTGGTGCAATCTCTTTTGCTGAGCACAAAAGACAAGAGCAGCAGCCACAGGGGACCCACCCACATCCTACATTCCTGTGAGATGTTGGCTTCCTTCAAGCACTAGCCGTGTGTTCGGTCTGACATAGTCTGACAGTGCTGTAGGATCCTTGTGCAAGGATGCAAGGAGCAATTTCAAGCAAGGGGGCTGCAGGAGTGGTGAAGTTCGCCAGGTGACAAAGTGCCTTTATCTATCTCAACTCCAATCTCTGCAACAGCGGCACAAACAGCTCCTGCAATTGAGGGATTATTCCCACACTGGTGAAATCATCACCTCTTGGGCACCATGTAACCTAGATCTGTGTTTCTGGGGAAAAATTGTGTCTTAGTATCCCGGACAGTTTAAAATTGGACTATAACAAGGGGCAGACCGAGTAACCATTGGGGGATGCCTCCTTTTCTTCTTCTCCATGCATTCCCAGGCAAAAAGAAAAAACAAATGCGAAATCCCCTCCCTTGAAGGGATGTGTGTGACACTTGGAAAAAAGGAGTGTGCGCCCTTACAGGAATGTCAGACCTTCACAAGTCCAATGGATCATGGTCATACTCAACCAGTGCTCAGCCCAGGGTCTTCTGTGTCTTGTTATCCCTTGTTTTCTACAGCCTGGGAAATTCACCCCAAAGCATCCAGGAGTCCCTGGGAAAACATGTTTCCTATTGCTTGGGGTGGTTTTGGAAAGCAGTTGATGTTGCCCCTTCCTTCCTGGTCTTTGATGTGGCTAAATCCTGTGGAGGAAACGAGGGACAAGGAAGATGCAGATGGCAGCAGGTGTGGCACTGCTCCTGGCACACGTGGGCAGACAGGCATATGTCACTGGACAGGCACATTTTATCTATGGATTTTGATCTCCTTGAGTGACGTATAGATGCCCAAGGACTTGATGAACAGTTATGCTGTGCTGCTAGACCTGTGCGCGTAAGGAGGAAACGGGGGGCCCCGGGGCAGGGGAGAGGTGGTCCCTGCAGTTCTGTGCTTGTGCAGCAAGCTCGGACGTGCTGCGTCACTGCCCAGCGGCGCACACGGTCACTGGACAGCCTAGACCCTGGTTTGAGGCCAGGCAGCTACGTCCACCTCCTCCCGGCAGCCCTGCTGCGTTTGAGCATCTCCTCTTTACCACCGAAGGGTTGTGCTGGACGAAGTGTGCACGTAATGGCAACAAAGAATACATTTGTAGTGGGAGCTTTTATAAAGTAAAATGTTTGCCTGTCTACATGCCTCTCTATCTCTTCTCTCGCTTTTATTTTACTGTGATTCATATTTCCTTACAATTTCCTTCTCTCACTGTTTTTCTCTGTTTCATTCAGATCCTAGGAAAGACTTTTCCTGTAACAGGCACAGCTCAGTGTCTTGGTGCTTAACCACCTTCTAGGGCAATATCAGTGTTCCAGGTTAGGAATTTACAGTCTGAGCTCATGTTTACCAATGCTGAACTTCATAACAATTCTGCAAATCTATTACCAGCAGCTACTTACCTGCAGAGAAGGGGAGAAGTGAGAATTTGTTTACTTTCCCTCTAACATGTACTACAGATGTCTCCCAATCCCCATGCTGTTTTTCCCTTCATTTGCATTTTAGTTGGCTTTCTGAGAGGTGGTCTTGCTGGTCCTGCCAGCTCCACTGAGGAAGAATGACAGCAGTGCAGGCCGTGCTAAGTGCCAAGGTCTTTGGCAAGGAAACTGGGCTGCAGTGTTGCATTAGTCAGCTTCCTTCATGAGCAGGATGTGCTTGTTGCTGGATGAGTGCTTTGTTCTGAAAGATTCAGCTGTCTCCTGACCTGCGCTTGGATCGCCCACGTGGTGATGAACTATGCATTTTTAATAGTTAATAGAATTGGTTGTTTATTATCTGGGCTGTGTAAGATTGATGATACTCATACTTCTATTGCGGTTAAACTGCTTGAGTGTTGCACATGAAAAAAGGATACTGAAGTAGCAACTGTAGCTGCTTTAGTTTAATAGTTTCCTGAAACTTGATTGTTTTAAGCATCTCATATATTTCCTGCTTCATGATATCAATGAGAGGTTTCGTTATTGTTTGGGAGGATAGTTTTCTCCTCAGCAACACTGTCAAAGTTGGCTCACTAGCTTAGGGATCCTTGTAGTTCTGCTGTTGGCTTGTCTGGCATTAATTCTGCAGCCTCTGCAGCAGGCTCCAGCGTGTGGCACAGACATGTCCTCTGGCATTTTGCTTTCCTTCATATTTTTCTCTCTCAGTCAATTTTATTGACAGAAACAGATGCAATGTCTTAAGCATTCAGAGGAGGGGAAAAGAAAATAGCAATTTAAGCCAAGGCACTTATCAAGCCAAAGCTATAAGGGAAAGTAATTCGTAAGTGGAACCTGGTTGCATTTTTAACTCAAAGGTGCTCCCATCTGTCATAATAAAATAGTTGTGTTTATGTAGAACCCTACCCCCAAGGACCTCAGTGTTAAGACCATTAAATTTCATAACATCCCAGTGAGGGACCTGATAATCGTATATCTATTATGCAGATGGAGGAGATAAAACTGAGTTAAATGACTTGCCCGAGAATTCCCTATCTGTTAGTGGCAAGACAAAGAATTGAACTATTTGACCCTGTGTTTGAGTCCTGCTTTATCCCTGAGACAATTCTGCTTCCTCGTCGACAACCATTTTACTCACAGCTTATCTTAACGTGTTGTATGCAGTCAGATAGCTGTAATATGTCTGAATTATGTAAGATTTTTTCCAGTACAAAAAGTACTTCTCACATACTGAGCATATCCATTTTTCTCTCTGACTTCTTCAGTTTATCTAAATTATAAGACATTATGGGGCTGTATATATCTTATTTTTCATTTCGAGACTTGTACAGAGCAATTCTTTTTTGCTTTCCTCACCATTTTATCCACTACATAAGCTAACCTCATACTTCATTTCTGCCATTGATATGACTATTTTCTACAGTGTAAATGAAGTACCTGGTGTGATAAATATTAAACTATCTGCAGTTTCATTTCCACATACCTTTGATATTTGATTAAAACTATTGCTGTAGTATTTACTAAGTGTCCCTATTTTTATTCTGATCTTCTTGGATTATACTTCAATACGGCAAGCTGGTAAGGCAATTCAACTCCATTTCTCTTCATTTATGGCCATGTTATATTATTTCAACATAATCATGCAGTAGTGGAATGAATTATGTTTATAGCATACTATTCATATTGGAAAATGTGCATATAGATATTGCAATAATTCTAATATTACCTTTCACTATCTTTTCGGTGACAGGAAAATGCAGTAATCTACCACCCAGAGTTACAAATGCTATATAATATAATCTTGATTAAATATCTGTTTCAAATCTTAGCTTTGCAGTCTTCAGTGTTATCACTAAATTAAGATTTAGATAAATATCATCTGTCTATTCTTAAATGCTGCGTATTTCCACTCTTTTAACCTTGCCTATTAATTGACTCTCTGTCATGGAACTCAGAATATTAAAAACACACAACTGTACTGATTTATTTTAGCATTTACTTTCCTAACTGTTTAACATAATCTTTCTCTTGCTACTAATATAGAAATCTTTCTGTGTCTTGTCTTTGCAAATAGAATGTCTTTATTCATATTGCTGAGACAGTTTGCTTGAAGTGTTTTGTAGCTGTCTTTCTGAAGAACGAAAAGTCATTTATGTTGGTTAGAAAGACTGAAGTCGGGAAAAAGGATCATATGACAAGGTTACTGAACTACCAGAAGGTTATGCAAGGTCCTGAATCCTTTTCAGTTATTACACATCTGCTATGTTTTGGTGTATGCAAGTGTGACATTTCCTGCATTTCACAGGGCCTGATTCTTTCCTGTAGCTTTGCTTGGCATCACAGAATGGTTGAGATTGGAAGGGACATCTAGAGATTATCTAGTCCAACCCCCCTGCTCAAGCAGGGACACCTAGAGCATGTGGCAAAGGGTCACATCCAGATGGGTTTTGAAGATCTCCACTCTTCACCCTCACTCTACTCCTGCTCAGGAGATATTCAGGGGAATATATGGCAAGATGACTTACAGTCTGACTTTGTGTGCCTTCTATCTAAATAGAAATATCTAAATACTACTAGAAATAGAAATATCTAAATACTACTTAAGTCAAATGTTACAAATACCTGAAACAATTCAAACATAATTAAAACAAGAAAAATCAAAAAGCAGTACTTTGGAGTGGACCTACATGCTTTGTTTCCTATCTAAGATAAACTGACGGAATTCCATAAACTGATGGAAGAGAGTTCAATCGAGGAAAAAAACACTGAAAAGCAGTGGGAGGAGAACAAGAGGGATTAAGCAAGGAGGTGAAGGCACCAGAGTGGGGCCCTGCTCACCAGAAAAAACATATTTAGAAAGACCCTGAGGACAAACATCGGGATGGCATTGATAGAAATGAACTTGCTATGAAGTAGGGACAGCAATAGCTGCAGGAGATGTCCTAAACAAGGACCATGTTATTCTTCCAAATGCATAACTCACAATAATTCCACCTCCTTTCACAAATATTTCACAAAAATATTGAAAAGGTTTTGGGGAAATGTAAAGCAAATTAAGGGCTTTTCTTGGTAACCTCACAGACTTTCAATAATCTATGAGATTCTGATAATTTTATCACTCCTAAGGTGCCTTTTTAACCTCCGTTTACCCTCAGCCCTACTTGGCCTCTTTACCCTCGGCTCTACTCAGCCTCTTTACCCCCAGTCTTTAAACACAACAGGCTTATTTGAAATAGGTCTGGCTCAACAAATTCAGACAATTGGACTCAATGAGGTATTTGGGGTGCTGGATGCCATCTCTACACACTTTTGTCATCCAACTTTCACACCCTTTCATTTAGGCTTCAAGATCTGTTTTATCTCAGGTTTTGCAGCCTATCAAAGGAGGTACCTGCCAGCTAATTGTTTAATCAGCAGCTGATGCTGGAAATGGTAGAGAGGTTTAATGATTCTTAAGGATGTTTCTAAGCCAGGGAGAAGGTGGGCAGCTGTACTGCTGAACCAGACAGGTTTTTTTGACATCCGTTCCGCCCTGGATTTATTTATTTACGTGTTTTTTTTTTTAATTTATGTATTTATTATTATCCCTAAGGTGATGCTGTGCCAATTGCTGTGGCCAGGTTTTCATCAGGCTAGAAGGAAAGAGGTTTCTTAGCAACCTGGAGGTGATGTATGGATCCCTACAAAGAGGTTCTCACTAGAACGGAGAGGATGGTGTTTCCTAGCAACCTGGAGCCATATGGATTGGCCTGGCCAAGTCCTTAGCCGAAAAGAAAGGAGGACGGCTCCCTGCACCTGGAAATGGGGCTTTTTTGTTCTCTCTCCCCCACCCTCTTCTCCCAGGAAACAAACACTTCCTTGACTAATTTTAGTGAAGAGCCAGATCAGATCCCACAGCTCAGCACTGTTTCAACTGCTGTGAGCAATATGGTTTCACTGGCATGTGGATGCAGCAACTTATCCAGCTGGCTGAAGCATCTTGCATTGCCAGCAGTTTCCTGATGTAATTCTAGAGCGTTGTAGAGAATGAATGAGTCAGTAAACCAACTCTTCTCTTTAGGACTAGATTCCTCTTGTGGAAAAACTACTTTTTTAGACAGAGACAGCAGTATCTAGAGTGAGTCAACCCTCTTACTGGCTTAGTCATCCACATGTCTGACTGGAATTGCCAGGATGGCAGTATGGTGTGGTAGGCAGTATTTTTACTCTATGTAAGTCAAGGCAGCGATCTTCTTGAGATGAGATCTTAGTGGCCAAGTGTGGTGGTCTTTCAGGTGGTGTTTAACTGTGCCTTAATCTCAATGTTTTGAGAGAATAAGTGCCAACCTGAGCAACAAAACGTAGAGATTGCTCAGAGCTTGCATGGAGATGTTGGCATTGGTAGAGAAAATTACTTTGTTGCCTGTAGGTTGATCCCCCTTTGCAAGGGAGGAAGAAAGTGTCTTCCAGAGACACTTAAAGACTTGCCTTTTTTATTTCTCCACTCTACCACGCTCCTCTGATAGCCAGTCAAACGTGCTCAACGAGGCCATCATCTTCTGTGGTAGCTGCTGTGATCTTGAGACCCTCTTTCTAGTGACTACATAATTTTCTTAATGCCATCTGTACTGGTTTCAGATTCCTTATTCAGAGTTCCCAGTATTCTGCCTTGTGCTTCAAATGTATTAATTATCATTATTAATTTGCTCCCTATAGATGCTATATAGTATTTCATAGATACTATAGTATTTCACTCAGTTTGGGCTTGTGAAATAAGTCAAGATTTTTGACTTTTTGGTCTCCATAAAGATGGGTTTTTGGATACCTAGCAGGAAAGGTCTCTGATTAAGTGAATGATATTTCTAGTTGGTTTTAAATGTCTTTAACTTTTGAGGTCAGGATAGTGCCTCTTACGATGATTTTTGTAAGCCTCTACTTTCCTACCTCCACACTCTGCTAGGACTTAAGTCTGTTTAATGCTGTCTGCTCATAGGAGAAAATGTGTGGGAGCACATTCTTTCAAATCCCTTGGGAGAGGTTTACCCTGCGGCAGCTGCAACCCCGGGGGACCCACTTTGTCTCTGGGTAAAGGTGGCGAGAGAAGCAGGTGTGAATGGAAACAGGATTCAGATCTGAAGTGACATTAGGACATAAGTAGGTTGTGTGAATTGGACACAGAAACCCCCTGTCACTCGGGCTAGCCCATGTGTTGTGGAAGAAAGGGTTTGGGTTAGGGTGCGAGGAGCCAAGGGGGTGGCTCCTGGTTTCCACAGGATCTGAGCAGGTGCTCAGGAAAGCTGTGCTTTAAGAAAAGTCTTGATGGGTGAAAGCAGAGAAGGAGGAACAAGGCCTGGGAGAAGGGGAATGGAAAAGGTGCCCAGCAGTGGCAGCTACTCACATCAGCCTCGTTCCAGAGACCGGGGATGCAGAAGGGCTCCAGTAGGTCGCTGCTGCACAGCAGTAGGATGCAAAGCTCAATCTGCTCGTATCTCATCGCTGTCTCCGAGTTTGCATTTTCATCCACAAAGGTAAAATACTATTCTGATGCTCTTTACATTTTAGTATCTCAAAGTATTCTTTACAAGCACGTAAGTTTATTTTTGAAATCTTTCTGGATTCTCAGTGAAGCAAAACCTAACATACACTCTTTAATAATCGATATTAAATCTATCAATCTTTTTTTTTTTTTGGGGGGGGGGGGGCTGGTACAGAGCATTCCTTTGGATTCAGTGAAACACCCAATTTTCCCATAAACTTAAAAACTGTTATTGACCTAATTTGCAGAATAGAAAACAAGGATCCAAGAAGTTAAATTAGCTGCCATTGTTCATCCCATACAATGGGGTGTAAGACAGAAATCCTGAAAGGTTGGCTCTGTACATTGTGTGTAAAACTCTGTTATTAAGCTTCCATGGCTGTTATAAAATTGATTTCAGCTTTTGCACTGTGGAATGGAAGGTCAGAGGTGAGAAGCTGAAACATTACCTAACCCATAGGAGAATGAGGATACAAGGATTTTTGGCCTGGTATCAACTTGCTATGTAGGTCATAAAAAGAAGGATGGTGTGGAACACAAGCAGGAATGTGCATTTTGTGGTACCAAAGGACGAATTGTTGCTGGCTTCTTGCCTGACCTGGAGCTAGGCGAAGAAGTTAGCCCTTGTGTTGGAGAGGCTGACTGCTGGGATTTTTTTCCTACATGGAAGAAATTCTAAATCTAATATAATTTGGTGAGAGGAGGCCAAATTTGGACCTGTCAACTTTGACACATCCCTAAAAAGATTCCAAATGATAGAAATGGTGTGTAAGAGAGTTGTAACAAAGGAGAGGTTTTCAGTTCTTTTAACAGAGAGCTACATAATCACACTTTCTTGCAGAAGCATTCAGTGTGAAGATCTGTCAATAGAAATCTCAAACTGTGAATATACAATTGAGCTTTATTATCCCTTTGTTATTTTGTAACTACATAGGTATGACAGACAGAAACTGATTTTAAAAGAAATTCACAATTGTCAGTGTGTCACATGCATGAATCCCACTGCTGGAAGTTTTTCAGTATATCAGCATCTTCGGGTAGGTGCGCCAAATGCCATATTTTAACAAAATGTTTTTGCTCCCAGTAGCGCTTAAGCTCTTAATTTAAAGAGAATGGTCATCCGAACTTTTGTTACAGCTGTGCACAGCAGCTGGATGGTGCTCTGTCTCACACAGCGCAGACATGGGACGACATGGTTGAAAGTACCGGGTAGAAGGTGCTGAGAGGGCAGGACGCTGAGGGAAACCTTCAGTCAGAGCAGGTGCCAAGGTATCCCCAAGAACAGGTGTCAGTGAATAAGTTTTGTAAAACAGGATCATATGTAAGACACTCCAAGTATCCTCAAGTTTCATGTCCCTCTAAGAAGTACAGTGAAAGAGTGTGCAGAGGTCTTTAAACTTTTACATGCCAGGGATGTTATTTACTTGTCTTTGCATCCTGAGATGTTCTGGTGGGACCTGAAAACCTTCCACATCAAGTCCAGAGATAAGGCAATCTCTGGTGAATTTTATGGCTCTTTCAGAACTATATGGGAGATCAGGAGGAGGGAGCAAAAACTCTGCCTGGGGCAGCTTTTATTTTTAAGGGTTAACTTTGTGTGTTAGAGTTGGTTTGTGATTAATTTGTTTCAGGGCTTGGGGGAGAAGGTGTGTTGAATGCCTGTTGTTTGCCAGATGCAGGGGCTGTTTGTCAGTTTTGAAGCAGAAAAATGTTTTTCTTGCTTTATGTGAAACCTTGACTGCTGCAGCCTGCACATGTGCTCAGTGCTTGGGCTCAGGGATTTCCATTTTTAAGGTGGTAAAGGTCTGAATCCCTAAGAAAGGGGAAAAAATTGTCTATGAAGATGTGCATGGAACAGACATTTACCTCCACAGGCCACTTGATTTTTCTGCAACCTCATTTCTCCACCATATTCATTAAGTGCGCAGTGTATTAAAGGAAACTGCAATTCAGTTTCCTTAATCCAATTTCTGACATACCCTCATGGAAACCCTCCAGCAGAGCCATCCACCTTGTGACTGGGCTGACAGAAAAGCAGAGCATCGAGGGGGCTGAGATCAGCTCCCTAAACTACTGCCCACAGTGCGTGGCAGCTTGTTTGTGTGGTGAGTGATGTACAAGATCTGATTCTAAATCCCTCACTGAAAAAAAAAAAAAAAAAAAAAAACATTTTGTGGCTAAAAGAATCAAAATATCCACTGATTTTTCTTCAATCATACCAGAAACTGTGGTAAGGCAAATCAATGACCAGCGTATGAAATGGCTACCCAGAAAGTAAAAAGGCTTTGCAGGGGTACTAAGCACATTTCTGGTGTTGGAGTTTGCTGCTGCTGATAAACCTGGGGAGATACCCACATACAAACCTGTTCTGTGGTCCTGGAGGAGGGGAGTCGCAAAGGGTCTGCTTGAATTTGAAGAAGCTGAGGAAGGAATGGCAATACCAGAAGGACAAATTGAACAGCAATAAACCAGCAAACAGTAAATGCTCAAACCTCTGAAGTATGAAGCAACTGAATCGATCTTCCAGATCTCCTGAAGTCAGAAAGCAAAACGGTGATCTGAGCAATATAGTCTGCTTGAGTTTCCAGCATGGCTTAATGACTGGACAAGAAAATGGCCAAGAAATGGAGGACAGAGTAATTAAATGGCCAGTTTTTGCAATGGAGGAGAGGTCACCAGGAGAGTTCCACAGAGGGATCCAGACTGTTTAAAGTTGTAAGATACCTGGAAATTGAGGTGCATAATGAAGTGATGATGTTTGATGATGATATGAAGCTATTCCAGGTAGTAACAATGAGGACCAGCTGTGAAGAACTGCAGAAGTAATCAGGTAATAAA
>JAYECN010256284.1:0-25108 GCA_035222435.1 Microcambeva ribeirae
GAGAGGGGGAGAGAGAGAGAGAGAGCGCGCGCGAGCAGGTATGTGAAAAAGCAGCGACTGTTAACATGTTTTTAAATCTGAACAATTTTGAAGAGAGAACAGTGCAACAGGCACCTCCGTGTCTCAAGGACATTTCAGCCTATATGAAATCCCCAATGTCAGGTATTCTCATAAGGAAAAGGGGAATATAATTTAAAAGAAGCCTAAAAATAGCAGATACAGTACGTGCTCAAGTATAGACAAGAAAGACTATGCACAGAATTAAGTTGGTTGCACTATAAAGATAAAGCAGAGGGAAATAATCTTTAGACTCTAGTATTTTAAGTCATGTTTATTATGTTATTACACACCTGTAACACACATTTTTACATGTGCTCTCTGAAAGGAAACTATCTTCCACAACAAAATAGTTGGCACTTATTCTTTGTCCAAAATGATCTAGGACAGCTTTGCATCTGTTAAGAAAATATTCAAAGTAAGAAGAAAAGGAAATGCTCCATAACAGTATTCATAATTTCATTAGGTTTTTGAAATTAAATGACAGAGAAAAACATTTCAATGTCACATAAATTGCTATATTTAACATGCAAGCCTTAAAATAATTCACCTGGAATTCAAACAGAAAACTTTAACACACACATCTATGTAGTGTACACAATTCTTTGTTCTGAATTACCTGCAACAATGCTAGAAAGTTAAATTGCTCATTTTATTATTAAAGCAAAAGACAGACTCATAACACTGACACTTCTCTACAAGAAAATGGCATGTTTCCTGCCTCATAATAGAGGGATGACAGTGTCACAACACTTGAGGCCCCAGTAATCTTTTATACTTTGGTACATTTTAGAGTGCAACATAACAGACTAGCTCCTACAAATAGGACAGAAATGCAAATCACAGGAAGGTAAGAAGAAAAAGCGAACTGTGAACAGAAGGCAAATTTCAAATTTTACAGAAAAAAAAAATGTATGAGAGAAGAGAGGTGAAACTAATTGGAAATATATGAAAAAAATCTGATATAAATGAAACAAAAGTTGCATATAGGTATTAAAAAAATCCGTACTAACTCCTATATGCTTTGATCGTATTTAATTCTATGCATCTTCTCAAACTGAAAAACTGCACATACTATTTAAAAATTCTTATAATTTCAGAGGGCACCTATTTAACTGTTATAAACTTAGCTTTTACAGTTGTAAATGCAAATAAATAAGTACACTATAATTTCTTTCTTTATCTCTTGTCTATATCATAAGAATCTTTAGGGCTTAATATTGAGTTGTAAAAAATATCTTTAGGTTTTCTACATGATCAGAACATTTATTGTAAAAATAAGTAACAGTACGAAAAGCAAAGCAAATCAGCTTTGCCTTTCGCCTGATGTATATTTCAATTGCTTTAATATGCAAAATTCAAATTCTAAATCCTCTCTCACTCTTTTGAGGATGCCTAACATGGAGATTTAAACATTTTACCACAGCATCACATTATTCTTGTATAGTTAATAGCTGACAGGCAAATTATGCCTCAAAAATAAGTATTTCTGTAACTTTTTCATCAGCATCTGTGAACAGACTATTGAACTAGAGAGGATTAAAATCAAAACTAAATAAACAAACATAATCAACCGCCACTTGCTTCTGCAGGTTTAGAATGTCTCCCTCCTTTCAATGTGTGATATGAGAACTGAAAAAGGGCAGATGTAAGGCTTGTATTTTGCACTTAATCACCTTTAACTTGTTATAATACTAACTACTCACAGTGTGTTCTTTGCCACATGTATTATATATACAACTATATTCAAATTCAAGAGAACTTGCAAATCAGTCAAAAGGCCTAACGGTGGGGATGGTTTAACTGCGCGTGCAGAACCCTTCACACAGAGTTCAAGCAGCATTCTCTTCAACACGTGCTTCACCTGCTACCTTCAGAAGTTTTATTTCCTTATTGCTAGCCTAACTGATGCTACTCTCAATCACTTCTTTAAATACTGCAAATAAACAAGGAAGTGAAGCTGGTTCAGTTCATATTTAATTATAACCTTTTTTATTGTTCATGAAACAGTTTCCCCGCTCTCCCTCCGCTGACACTCGGGGTGGGTGGGGGAAAAAAAGGTTCATTAAATGTCATGTAGCATCACTTAAAGCCACCAAAAGCAACTACACGCTCTTTATTTTCCTGCTAAGTGTTGTTTCCCCTCCTCTGTTCAAGAAATGCTATCAGGTCATATTCTTGATAAGATTTTATGCGGGAAAAAAAAAAGATTGTACATTTAATATCAGTCTCCACTTTTCTTCAAAGGATGATGCTAAGAAAATTTCTTTCAAGTACTGCTTCCAAATATGGAAAACACTTATGCACTGACATTATCAGGTCTCTGTCATCTGATATGTGTTGGGACAATGAATCATACAGAACCCTCCATTGACCTTCTTTCAATGTGTCTAGATAAAAGGATGAAAATTAGAATCCATCTCCTTGCAGTGCCACGAGTTATAAATGTACTTTATAGGGCTCATTATCCAAACTAATGGACTAAGGGCGACATCCTTGAAATGGACTTACCAGCACTGACAAAGCCAGTATGCAATATTTCAAGAAAGATATGTAAATTACTGTGTGTTTGCTATATTCTTTTATTACAGATATATAAATTTTCATTTATCACATCTTTTCCATTTTTGAGGCAGAATTATGTGATTGGAAACATATTTAAACTGTGAACAACATAAAATGCCCACCATTCTTTGCAATGCAATCTGTGTAAATTAAAACACCTTAGATTTCATCAGATAAGACAAAATAAGTGACTACTCACTACTAAAAGGGGAAAATAATCATGAATACATTCAATTTTCTTTTTCCTCAAGCAATGCAACATGATGTATTATTTATTATTTTTCTAATTGGGCATCAGAGTTCTATCAGGAGTGCAGGAGGTTTGGACAGACCTAATCTGAGGTTGTCAGGAAAAAAAAAAAAGGATTACTACAAACCTTAAAAGAAGTTATGTTTAAAAATTCCCATGCTTTCATGCCATCTTCCCCAAAATGCATATACTATAAAAAGGACTACAGTAACATAATAAATACAACTGCATATTTAGGACAAATTCTACTGCTCTTTCTTTTCTCAATTTCTACTGTTCAGAGATTAAAACGCTTGTAATCAACAGCATAAGCTGTCCCTGAAACTACAGGTGGTCTGTGACAGCGAGACGTGGATTTGTCTGTTATCAATTACTATTAATGGACTGTTGACTCTAAAGCTCCGTTACTCATAAATATCCTCATTAATTATTTGATAGCTGGTCTTTAGCAGGAACAGCGAAGCTCAGAGTCAAGAGGAAATCAGAACTAGCATGGGCGGGGGGGAATGCACAGTAAGTAACACAAAATAGGTAGCAACAAAAAAAAGGAAGAGAAAGAAATGAGTGATCATCTTAACAAACAGGTTTGCTTGCCAGGCTACATTGTAGTAGTGAAGGACTTTCAGGAAGAAGTAAAAAGCTGTATCACATTCCAGTGAGAGGAAACGGACAGAAAGCAAAGATAAAATAGGAGTTAAGGAATATACTGCTCACTACATGTTTGTGCCTGCACTGAAATGCCATAGGAAGGTAAGCGGTTCAAAGTAAGAGGCAGGTGACCGGACAGGGGAAGCCGCATGGCTTGTGCTGCCTCATACTCAGCAACAGATAATGGTATTATTAGAAAAATAATTTTTTCTGGAATAAAAAGAGTCTGGTAAAGACTTTTACAGTTTTGAGGGAAAAGAGCACAAGGGAGCTATTAAATCGAGAGTCTTGAAATCTGGGGTCTCTGACAAACTTGTTACGCATAAAGCAGGAAAAAAAAGCTCACTTGTAGCCTCCTCAAAACAAGCAAAATAAACTGAAAATAAGGGGAACCAGCATCACAGATCAGCAAGAACTCCGCAGAGTGATGTTTGGTAGTTGACTCAAACTCAGCTTTCTCCCTCTGAAATAACCAGCAACTTATTCAAACAACACTAGAAAATAAGGCTGCCTAGTATGAGATCAAATATTATTATTAAAACTACAGAGTTTATGAGAGACATCATTTCATCTGCATATGAACATGCACTCGGGAACACATAAGATGACATACCATCACCCTTGCATCTCAAGGGCTAAAACTTAGCTATGAACTTTACAGCTTCAAACAATCAATGGAAAAATTAACTGTTCTTTAGAGAACTAGGAAAAACAGATGCTACTTGACTGTGTCATGACAAATTTAGCTCTAAATATCATGCTAAAAGTATCAACTGTGGAGTGCAGCTGGAAAGCAAAAATATCACACTGATAATTTAATTATTAATTCTTCTAGTAAAATATTACCACATAGCCTTATTACACATTTTGTAGCTTAATTTTCAGAATTTTCAACACAATATTTTAAAGCTTTCAATCACAAAAGCTAAGCTGCAAAGCCTCTTAAAAGAGCAGAAAGGATTACCACAGCTATTAGAATAACAATGTTAGAATCCATGTAACAGAAACATGATGGTCTTCAGAGGTGTGAAAAATGCCAGTATGGGAGAAACTTTGCATTGATTTTTCTTTGCTCAAATGTAAACCTGCCTACAGACCTGATATTGTTGTAGAAGAATTTATCCTATGATAAGAGGGCAGCATAGTTTATGACAACAATCTACCCAAAAACTCATTAAAGTCTTTTCTCTTGGAGTGACATGCATTATCAGCAAAGATTAATCTGATGAGTCTTTAGGTGAGCTCCATTTTTAAAAATGCAATAACAGAGGGCTTTGTTGTCATCTGATGAAAATCAATTAGAATAGGTAAGGCCACAAGGAAAACTAACATCACTCATCACCAGCCCTCCGGCAGCTGAAATGATTTGTCTTCCAAGCTTGGGTGATCAGGAGCTGTAGTAATATCACAGGGAAATTAATTTAGTTTCTATATTCTAGACCCACTTTCCTTGTTCTAGAGGACCTAAACACAAATTACTTTTAATCAAGGTTGATGTGTTATTAATACCAAGGAGGATCTTTGAAGAATCATTTTTTTTTAAATTGACTTAATGTATTTTTCATCCGTATTTTGTATATAAGCAGAAGGTTACTTATACTTCCCTTACCGTCCAGATTCTTTGTCCACTACAAGGCACTGCACAGAATGGCGAAGACAATAGATTCCCCCAAACACAGCACACATCCTGGAACATATTAGGAAAAATAAAAGTTACTCCTATCATAACTGACTGTAAGCAATCCGAGTATTGGCAATAAGGCAAAGTATTCTGCATGTTGTCACACATTTTTAATGATGTCTTCATCTTTGCAACAGACAATCAAAATAAACCATGTCGAATCGTTTTGTAAAGGACCTTTTGTTAACATCTTTTGTATTAGCATTTATCATAGCCCGTAAATAGGGGCACTCATTTCTCTGAAATATCAGAGACTCCCAAGTCATTCAGTCCGGAAAAGCACCAATTTACTGAAGGCTCACAGAATATCTGCCCACCAAACTGCATAGTGCAGAGTAAGGATTAAAACAAAACAAATCAAAATTCCTAATACATAATTTCCAAATTTCTTTCTCTAGTCTTATATAGTACAGTAATTTTCCTGGCTATAAGCAGCTTAAACTTTGGGAGGCCCCAGGCTCCACTGAACGCAGACATCTTGCGGTCTTAAGGGTGACTTCTTCCAAGCATAAACACCTCCATGTTCTGCTTATCATCAGACATAGCTGCTCAAGATAATGTGTTGTGGGATAATGGTAAGAAACCTCCTAAACAAAAAAGTGAACCAGCTTCACAGGTCAACTGTCTAAAAACCAGATAATTTTATGCTATTCAATATTAAGTTCTCCACTCACACACAAATCCTAACATGTAAGACAGGCAAAGAAAATTTAACTATCCGAAAGTTACACAAATATCACAACTGCTCTGCTCTTAAACTACAGGGAGACACGGAGTTCAAAGAAACCATATTATGACATTTAAATATGAGGAAGTTATTTTTGCATATGTGTGTATACCAGCTTTTACAAATACTTTTTAATAAAAGATTCTGTAATATCTTTTTAGCAAGAAATTCTGTAACAATCTGGTTACACTTCTCTACTTTCTCCCCGATGCAGCGCAATAGCTAAGGTGGGGAATTCCAGTGCCAGAGCAGGGGTCAACACGCCCAGCTCAGCACTGAGCAGCCAGCAGGGCAGCTCTGTGCGCAGAGCACATTTTGTCCCATGCTGTGGGATACAGCTCAGTGCAGGAGCATCCCCTCGTGTGCTCCCTGCCCAATCACACAGGCTCCTACTCAGACACATACTCACCTGGTGTTTCACTGCTGACTCTTTACAACTAAGCATTCAAAAAATTTACCAGCAAAACTACTGAAATTTTCCACTATATTGCACTATAGCATACAGGGTTTTGAAGGACGTTTCAAAATGGACTCACAGATGTACTGAAGTTTTCATCATTTTGAAAGATTTTTGGTGTCACGGCAAGCCACATGACTTTCGTAACACTTCACATGACTAGCCTTTTAATTTTCAATCATCTGAGAAAAAGTACTCATCTTAGGGTGATCATATAACACCTGGCACATTAAGATTTGACTGATTCCTTACAATAACATTTCAGGATTGGACTGTTTTGAGTGATCAGTCTTGGGAATCTTTAATTTTTCTTATGACTCTCCAGCGGTTCATTCAGATCAATTAGCTATCACTGACCTCTTCTTATGCATTTGGAGGAGTAGAAAAAGTACGAATAAATAGTGTATTTGTACTGACTGCATATCCTTTATCCTGAGAGAGAACTGTTCCATCAGAGACAACTGTCAAATGCTATTCTGTGATATGTGATGATTCTTCCCTTGCCCTATGAATTATCTATGAATTATGCCACCTCTGCTCTTTTCTGTGATCCTTACTATTCAAAAGTATTGTTCAAAAGTTATGGGCAGTATCTCAGGCTTTCCATGCAGTATTTGACCATGATTCTGGGATATTATCTCAGACTATCTGAAAGACTGGCTGTGTAAACAGGGTGAGGTGAAAAACAGTGTAACGCATAGATAACCCATTAAGTGCAACCTCAAAAGATTTTGACTTAAGAATTATTGTAGAGACCAAAACAAAAGAAAAACATCTTAACATTGTAACATGGAAATTGCTGACAATGAGCTTTGCTTCACAAGAACCACAAACTCAATACGTATGCGATGATATTCACAACACTATGTTTGGGATAATTGCTCATTCCTATGCAAGGATCTAAGTCTGGATAAAGGAGGATCACTCTGTCCCAAACTAGAAAATTCCAGTTTATCACTTAACCTGCAAGTCTCACAGGTTCACAGCTCTAGACGGCAAAGAAGAGGTGCAGCTAATTAATCTTCCTTCCTGATGCTCTCACTTCACCCTTGCTACAAAGGAACATCAAAAGTCTGGTCTGAAGTGCATCCATACCCTTCTATTAGCTGATGAGGGCACAAAAGCACCGTTTGAGACAAAGCTCAACTGTGTTCATTTCGTCCCACACACAGGACAGGGAAATTCTGCTATTCAACAGTGAAGTCCATTTCTGGGCCAAACTACTCTTTCATATCGGGGTCCTTTTGATGTTTATATTGGGCACCACATATTAGAGTGGGTTTGGGAAATTTTCTGTCTTCCTCTACTGCAGCATCTCTTCTTTATCTCCTCTAAACTGAGTATGGATAGTAATCACTAGAAAGGAGTTTCAACCGGTGTTCCATAATCCTTCTTCCTTCCCCCCAAAAAACTTGAATAAATAAAACTTTAATAAACAACATTTGACCAAGCAGAAGAAGGACTTGCTTTTCTTTAGAGGAAAAGTACACAACCTTGTGCTGCTCACCAAGCAGATTACCAGGTGGTCCATAACATTAAAGCACAAATTAATATATATGTTTTGAGGCAAGGCAAAGGACAGTTTGTCAGTTTTGAAAAGCTTTAGTTGTTGCTAGGATACATGATGTATTTCCATTTTGCCACTACAAACAGGAAAAACAAACTGAAGAACATCAACATCTTCTTCACTCCTTATGCCTCATACGAGAATACCAGGCAATAATGTCACACTTCCAGCCTTCAGAGATGATGGAAAAAACCTTTAATTCTGCAAACTTACTTCCTATAATGGAATCCATACTGGAATGCAAAAATTGAGTTCAAAGACACTAACACCACAGCATCTTTTAAAGCTTGTGAATGATGTGGCATGGCAAGGAGCTAAGTGTGATACCAGCTGACATCTCTCCTCAGTTCTGCACCAGACTGCAGCTGTCCAAGGACAGACCAACAGTATCACTTACTGGGTAAAGGAGAAGATCCGGGCCCCCTCAACATGGCTTCTACCCAGGCAAAAATAAGAAGATATACCGTGTTGTATCCCAAAACTTTGGTAGGCCAGATGCCGGTTGCAGAAGATGATCCAAAGGTTAAACATCTAACTCAGGAATATTCTAGAGCCTTGAAACTTAGCATCTATAATGCTGCAACTGATGGCTTCTAACCTGATAAAGCAAGTGTTAAGATCTTCCAGACCAACTCAAGTTACATATCTCATATTACTGAACATAAAAAATTAAGACTATTAACCTAACTATAAGCAAGATTCCTTTGTTAAAATATTTATATATATATACATATATATAAAATTACATCTTTCCTTTAACTTCAACCACTTTCAAGGGCTTTTTGATAAATGCACTTTATTTATCCAGCATGCTTTGAAAGAACTTTGCTGCCTGGCTGCACAAAAATGTGAAGGACTGATTTTCAAGAGTGGTCTGCTACCCAGCAGAGGAGGGCATGACCTGTTTTCATATTAGGCCAGCAAAAACCTTTTATTTCTAAATGAAAATAGAAAGGAATTTTGATTGCATTATGTTAAACAATTACAAAGAGTCGAAACGCCTATTAAAACAGCCTAACATGAAAAAAGACTTGATTTAGAACTTGCCGAAATTTTTTAAATATAGAAATTGAATTATTAAACTAAATAGCATTCCAATAATTTATGGTAAATTCAAATCACTGTGTTAACATTACATACAATAGCTTATTCAAAAAGATTTGACTGTACTGGAAGTACAAGGGAACTCTTTGATACTATTAACCCTAAATGACAGATGTTTAAACTGATATTACTGTAATTAACTGGCTTCTGCCTTCACCAATAATTCAGCTTGTGTTGAAAGATAGCAACAACACCGTACTCTGCTTCAACTTTGCCCTGCTGACATCAAATCATATTCCAGCTAAATTAACAGTTGTGAAAATTTTTAGCCTGGTAGCCCTCCATCATACACAGCCTTTAAATGCCATTTCAGTTCCTATCGAGGCAGGAATCAGCAGTTGTAATTTTTAATACAGCTGCGAAACAATAGGACATATTAAGAGCTGGATTTTTGACAGCATATTCATGATGATTTATGAGTTTGTATATAATTTGATTATTCTATTAATTTTACTGATTACTGTTTCAGCTAATACAGTGAAGGTCACTTACAAAATAAATCTTCATTACATTTCACAGAAAGTAACTGCCTTCAACTAGTTGTTTTCTTTAATTAAACATTAATGTAACAAGAGAGAAAATAGGCTTCAGGGTTGCTGCATTTGGTGCTACAAGAGGAGTTTACTGCTTTGATGTAATGCTCTCTGATATTAATTGAACAAAAATAGAATGTCTCTCCATCTGACATCTTGATTTTCAACACAGAGATACCATAATCACAGCTTACAGACTACACAATTCATTCTGAAACTATACAAAAAATCTAGAAAACTATATCACAAAGCATAGTTTTCCACCAGAAAAAGTAGCTTATTTCTGGCATGACTGTTTTTTTCCTCTAAAATGCACAGAATTCTTAAAGAAATTGAATAATCTTTTCTCTAATTGTATAGTCATCTATAGCAAAAAGTAATTTCGTCCTTAAAGACAAACACTGCATGCATGGCACCGGAAACTTTGGAGAAAGATCAAAGGAAAACATGCCAAGGGTCTGAATTCATGAATTGCCCCCATAGAATTTATTTTTGCACACAGAGCAAGATTCTTATATTACATTTGTTGCTTCCTGACAGTTCCCAAAACTGCATTTCCTGCAGTATACTGTTCTATGTTCTAAAAATCATCAAAAACGAGAATATGGACAAATCACAACTCGAATGGCTAATGAGTCTTCCTAACACAGAACACTCCCATATTAAAGTCTCATCTTAGTATGTACACCAATCAACTGGACAAGGGTGAGAAAAGCCAGTCATCACTGAAGGAATATGACTCTCTAAAGGTAATATCCACTGCCATCCGGAACTGCCCTGGCATTTAGGGAATTATTGGGAAGGATAATGAATGACAATAAATGTTGAGGCAAGACAGAGAAGAATGAGTCAAGTATTTTGATTTCTTTCTGGGTTCTGCATTCATTTTTTCCCCATAAAATTTTTAAAAGGTCCTGAAAAATTCTCTGATCAGCCAATTTATTAACCCAATTAGCACAACAACTGCTTAAAAGCCACCAGGAATTTCCTGCACAGTTCCCACCTGGAAGTCAGTTAACTTCCAAACACTGGAATCTCACACATATACCAAGCTCACACACATACCAAGCTAACTTCCTTCCCTAGATCTTCACCTCTGCACTGGCACCAGGAAACACAAGGGAATTCCACAGTTGTGACCAGGCAATGCTATAGGAAGAGTTACTGGCACAACTTCCGATGTCAAATGAAAGAATACTAATGAAAAAGCATGTGAACATCTGCTGATTGGAGTTTCAGACAGCTTCTTCCACAGAGAAAGACAAAGCAGACATGAACGGAGACAGCTCAGAGAGAGCTCTCAAGCTGAGAGGGGTGGGAAAGAAAAAGTAGTCTAAAGGTAAATTTATTGCAAGTTTTTGAGTTTCAAATCCTTAAAATCAAATTTGAAGTAATATGGATCTGCCCTCCACAGAAGCTAGCAAGACAGAAAAAAAAAACAATTGGAGAAGCCAATCACTAAGAATTAGGTCATCTGCAAAATCCATTTTTGTGCTCTCTTCCCCCAGTTAAGATATAAAAACTCAAGTTATCTTAACTTTTGATAAAATTCACGGACTATTTCATTAATTAGACAATATTTTGGAAGCCTTTCTCAGTCTTCTATCTGAATGGAAATAGACTCTGCTAAACTACATTTGCATTCATATCTCAATTTATGCCAAGAAAAAGCAGGTAGTTATCACGGATCTTCCAATAGTACTGTAACAAATACATATTTATGAGTCCTTATTTTTAAAATATGAGCCAGAATCTGCGTATCACCACACAAGCAAAGCAATGTTATAGCTATTCAAACTCTTTCAAAAAGACTGTTAGGAAATAATACCAAATAATAAATAAGTTATTCACATTATCTTAATTATTAAAGAGAATAATTATGAAAATATGATCTCCATTTCAGCATTTCTGTTCTACACTTTTATGTTTCAAACATTTTTGTAAAATGAAGCAAGACTGATTTGAGTGTAGGATCATGCCGCTAATTTCAGGATTTTTTTTTTTTTAATATGTAATATTACCTTTATTTTTCCTACACCACTGATTACACTCCAATCCCTTGTAATACCAAGAACTTTTTAACTGTTTTTTTTTTTTTTTTTCCAAAAATTAGGGTTCTGGAACCTATATACTTTGACATCGTTCTTGTGATTTGGAGGTGAATTTCGTATGGTACATCCTTGGTTAAAGGTCTTCATGAGGTATAAACATTTGCAGCACACTAACAGACAGTGAAATAATAAGGACTTCAAAACATCCCTTACTTGTAAATGTTTTAAAAGAAAAAAAGAAACGTCTTTTTCTGACAAGAGTGGTAAGATCTAAAACGGGAAGATACTTCTCCGAGTTGCTTACATGTAGAATGTATTTCACAACAGAGGTTATTTCCAAATTAAAAGTATTTTCCTGTCAAATCCTGAGAAATAATGTGGGCAAGGACACAAAAGCATTCCATAGCTTTATTAACGACAATGCTCACTGATCTGTGAATAACCTGAAAAAAAAAAATGAAGATTATTGAGTTACTTTACCAATCTATCCATCCATCACTAGAGAACACGTCTCAGAATGATGGATTATCTCACTTCCCTGATGTTTATCCCAAGAAAGAGTTTCTCTCCAAGGGGAAAAAACAAACAACTGATCCTACAAACAGTCAAGCTAACTACACTTGCCCATTCTGCATTCATCTGCCAGTAAACTATGAGCTATATATCAGGTTTGTCTGTAAAAACTCCAGCTATGTCAAGTTTTATTACTTGATTAAATTCAAGTTTCAAAAAAAAAAAAAAAATTAAGAGCAGTATGACAACTACTCTTCCCACTCAGCATTTGAAAAAAGACTTGGTAACGCTGACAACCTATACTGTCAGTAATTTCAAAATAAGTTCTCATGTCCAAAGAAATGAATTTTTAAACAATATGATCTATATAGATACACAAATGATGCACTTTGAAATTTAAGAGTTAACTCATATTTCATATAGAGCTGTGATTCTCCCACACTTACATAAAACTGCAGACCTCCTAAAACTTAAAACTAGCTGCTGACATACCTGAGAGCCACAAGCAATTAACAGCGTTATTTGAATTTCCCCAGTTAGATCTTATAATTAACATAAAGGTTATGCATAATGCTTACACATAGAGAGAGAGTACTCATTTACAGTTTCAAATGAAAAAGATCTTGTGCTCAATTCTTTATTAATTCTCAATGCATTCAGGTTTCCTAAAGTCCAATCTCCATTTTGGAGCACTGCAAGCTTCTAGAGTGGCAATGTTACATGGCTAAGACAACCCTTGAAACTTCACCATTCATAACATACAATAGTCCAAATATAAGGTAAAAACTGATGATGTATTTCTGAAATATACACAGGTACCTTCCAAGTCAGTCAGACAATCTATCATAGGCCAGCCTGGATTCTTAATCTTCTTAGAAATGTATTTCTAAGATGGAATGGAAAGGGATGATTCTTCTTAATCACAACTTCCCTCCATACAAAGCTATACTGTCACTGCCACAAAGTAATTTCAGTTAGAATCTGCAACAACTGCAAAGAGGTATGTTGCCCACTAATGCATATAAAATGTAAAAGTGCAAAGCCTACTTGACAGCACATACAAAGTGTTAGTCATGAACTGACTGGACCTGGTGAATCTCACACTGCTTGTGACAAAGCAGCAGACAATGCTCCTCTACCTCAGCACCAGCACAGCCACATCTGCCAGCTCCCAGATGACTTCTAACAAGAATATAAAAAGAGAAGCAGATCTGGAATCCTGCAGAACCCTTATGAGAGGACAGAAAACAAAAACCACAGTCTACAGACTACAAAACAGTCTCTAACTCCCTCTAAAACTTCAACTAGGAAAAAACACACTACTACTGAATAAAGACTGTCCACACCTCGATGGTCAGAAGGTAACAATGTAAGAATCTAGAAAAAAAGAATCTGAAGATCAGCTGAAGAGAAAGTAGGCAGAGTCCTTTGAAAAATTTGGTGCTGAAATAAATCACGAAAGTAAATGTGGTCACAACTGACTTCTCAGCTATTTTTCACCCTACTCATTAAACAACACTACTTTTTGGAGAAGAGGATCACTACTGAATTTTTAGAAAGACTTCTTGAAGAAAAATTGAAATTACTGAGACTAACAGTAATAATTATATAAAACAGCTCTTCAAAAAAAAAAAAGCATGAAAAAATATCTTTTTTTTTCAGTGAAAAACTGGAGGGATAGGAGATACAAGCTACAGAAGTAGTATTTGTTTAGAATGTATGCAAAGCTGAAAAAAAATATCTTATTAGACTACTTTTATTTACCTTAAATGACACTGTATAATTTATAAATGAATCAATAATCGACTATTTGATCAGGACCTATTTTAGACTTTTATGTAAAACTTCCAATTACAAAGAAAAAATAGAAAGTTGACAGCCTTTTTTTCTCCTAAAACCAGAAAAAAAATCAAAGATACACTGCGCATTGTGAATGTTGCATTGCTGCTTTACAGTCTAATAAGGATTAACTTCAATTTCTCTTCAGTGACATTTTTTCAAGAAACTGCAGGCTCCACTTTTGATTTGCAAAAAGGATCTTGGCTGCAAACTGCAAAACGGTGTTGACTTCCCTCGCTCCTTGCACATATTTCAGCAAATTTTTGGTATCTGCATTTACTATATCAATGCAAAGTCTTGATGAGATTTCTCTTAGGAATGAAATATATTTATTTGTTTACTTATTACTAAGCATAATGCTGCTACTTCATTAGAAAGAAAAACAAGTTTCATAGGAACAAGTCTGAAACAAAAGAGGCTATGAGACAGATCAGTAAAAGTTTTGCTGCTTGTCAGCTTGGAAGAGCATGAGGTTTCCAGTGACCTTCGTTGTATCACAAATTTGATTTATGGGGATAGAAATCTCACATCTGTACCTCGACATATTGGGAGGTACATTACAGCGATATAAAAGTTTAATTTTCTCTCCTAAACCATACCTGTTTAAACCAATAAAGAACTAACATTGCTTTTACTCACTCAAGTGTCTTCAGTAGTTATAAAATGTTGTACTGTTTATGCAGAATTCATTTAGAATGCAAGGATGTGACTTACAAATGTCTTTGAATCATTCACATAAATATGCATGCACACCATTTATAACAGTAGCCTTGATGAGAACACACAGTGTAACTGGCTGCAAGAAACGCTTAAGAGGTTTATATTAAAACAGAATATAGAACAGTGGTTAGAAATCACAGAACAGGTGACACCTTGCTCTGATAACCTGGTGATAAAAACTGTAGGGTATGATGTATAGGTTGTGGCATCACCACTTTACCGCACAGTCTGAACTGTGTTCTTAGGATACCACTCAGTTTTAGTGAGACTCAAAGCAGATCTTGTATAATAATTGTATTTTTTTTTTTTTTGAAAGATTAAAGTGATTGTATACTAAATGGCTCCCTTGAAAATAAAGACATCTCAGATTTTATTTTTATTATAATGCTTTGTAATACAAACCTTTTAAAAAGTATAATTACTTCTTGGTTTGACAGTATAATTTGCTTCAACTATTAAAATACTCTCCCTATCCTACTTGTAAGATTTACAATTTAACAACAACAAAAACTCTTAAATGCTGCAGCGAACAGGCATAATCAGAAACTTTAAAGAATCTGAAGAATTCTTGTTATCACAGAAATTTTCTGATAAGAATGTTAAGTGACTTCTAGATACTGTTATTGCTAACTCTTTAACACTGTGCTTTAATAGATCAGGAAATTCCCTGTGCTGGCTATTAGACAAATAAAGCAAAAATGTTTTCAATAACACAAAGAAAAAAATATATTAAGGAAGAATCTACATCAGAAGAAGTATAATTAATATTCTGTTTTTAATCACTAAAGTTAAAATATTCATATATTTGAAACCCAAGAAAGTCTGATAAGTAATATCACAAAACTGGTACTTCTATAATGGTTTTGATAAATTTATGATTTATTAATCTATTGGTCATGTGCAGATCTAGTACCACACGCAATCCTATAAAAACAGAAAGACCTCCATAAAAGCATAAATCCTGTTGCATGGCTTTGTCTAGAAAATTTACCTAAAAAACAATTCTTCTTCACAAACTTGCTAGTCGGAGCACAATACACAATCCCACATTTAAAAAAAAAAATAAAAAATCACCATATAATTTAAGATATAGACAAAAGGCTATTGTCAGAAAATCAAGCTACCAAATAACATTCCTATTCAATACAGTACAAAATAATGCCTAGTTGTCTAATGAAATAAGGTAAGCATTATGTAAACCATGTATACGAACGCTGAAATATTACCTAGGACAATTCCACATGTTTTTACTAAACGTTAAGGCCAAATTAAGACTTTCCTGAGACCAGCCACCAGTGCCAAACAGCTGCTTTTCAAACATGCTCCATGAACTATGATAATTATTCCAGAATGGTTATATCAATGTGTATTTGCATCCATCCTATATACTGCCCAACAAGCCCAGGCTGCTAAGGCCATTTTTCCAGAAATAGTCTAAATGTCCTTATACAGCAGAAATATAGAACCATTACACAGACAAGCCAGGAAGAGAATGTCCAACTGTACACTACAAGCCAGAATGTCATAACAGCAGCACTTTTTTTTTTAAATAATAATAATTTAAAAAATCCACCAAAGAAGAACACAGTCAAAAAAAGAACATAGCCCTGATAGCTACAGAAACTATATTTGAATATATCGTTTAGATGCAACAAAATAGCCCTACAGTCATTCTTGTTGACAGGCATGACTCCTCATGGATCAATCTTAAGAAAGGATAGCTATTTATGAGTGAAATCATCTCTTCCTAATAATTAGTAAGATAGGCAGCCATCAGAACAGCCAGCCATTAAAAGCTTTATTTATAACATAGTGAAAATTGTCTCCAGGTATTGAATCAGAAAAATGTGCAATATTTCTGCTGCTCTGAATAGTATTCAAAATTCTTCAAATCAGTTTCCTGGTCTCAAGAGCTGAATTCACTATAGTTAAAATGTTTCCTTCAGTTCTAGCAAAATGCAAATTTGGGAAGGGGGGAGGTTCACAGCCAATGAAAATACAAAACAAAAACTAACAGGCAACTGCCATCAGGAATTGCAGAAGTGCACTACAAGCATTAAGTTACTAAGAATTTTTTGAAGGTTCGTATGAGAGAAGTTGAGCTTACCTGCAGAAACACTGTGGAATCTCTCCTTGGCCATACAAAGGAAACAAAAACGGCGTGTTGCCGTAGCGGCCAAGGCACTGAAGAAACTTTCTGGTTGCCTGGAGACCATCCAGGGTGCTGCAGTCAGCCTCAGACACCATCGCTATGGAGTGAAGAATGAAGTGCTGCAAGCTGGGTGTCAACTTCTGTGTTCCTAAGAACTGAGCAAAGGTCCTACTCTCATAATCTGAAAAAAAAAAAAAAAAAAAAATCCAGACAAACGGCACAGCGTGACACTTGTACTTACTCTGGTTGTTCAACCTGAAGAAATAGTTTCGCATTTAAAAAAAGATCAAAAGCAATCATAAAAGAAAATATTCAGAACTTTAACATCTATATGACTGAAAATAGGTAGTTCTATTTTGTGAAAGCTAAAACATTTACTCTCGAAGTGCTTTTTCTTAGGAGACAGAAATATCACCACATCATATCATCACCGAGTATTTTGGAATAATACAAATCTGCTATATATGAACTCTACATGAGACTGGAATAGGAATATCTAGTTTTACAGATTGAGCACCATGTAAATATGGCTTTTTCAATTAAGTTACATTCGACCTATACCCATTTCTCAATCATATAACAATTTTTGCTTAAGATTTAACATCCTAGGAAAATGTGCCACATAATAAAAGTTTCAGCCACATAGCAGACAAAAATCCCTAGGTTTTACCACAAATTGCAATGGTATAGCTGATTCCTGTAAATTACATAAATATTTACCCATTTAGCATAACATCTGGGCAAAAATTGTACTATCGAATCCATACCTATGTGGTTAGAGCATATTAGTTATGCGTGAATGAGCCATTCACGCAGTGCTTGAAACCAAAGATGAGAAAGGAAATATATATTCCAGCTATGTCAGATTGCTAACTTCCCAGCAAACAAGTATAGATGAGATGAGACAAAACATGACAAGGATGAAACAGCATATGTCCTCTTCAGATTACTACTACTACTCATGCACTTGGACATTTACAGAAAAACAGAAGTCTATGAGGCCACACTGAAGGCAAACATTGCCTCCAACGTTACTGATATATCTCTGAAATACTACAGATTATACTATATGTATATATTATAATCTGCATAGATTATACAGATTATAGAATGCTACTAATTATCTTAATACACCCTGAATATTCTTTTGCAGAGAAAAACATTGTTTTAAGCAATAATGTATTTCATACCATTTAGAGAGCTATTCCTAAGCTTATTTCAGCCACATGAAGACTCAAGAGTAAGTCAGGAATACTGCCCTCCAATGCTATGGATTATCAGCATTACCAGGCCATTTACTCTGCCTGAGACTCAACCACTGTTTTATTACAAGTGTACTTCACTATCTCTGTATAGCCATGCAGTAAGTCATAAAATATATTACATTTTCTTTTATTTTATTGTCTTTCTGTAAAACATCTTAGGTTTTTCTAATTCTAGACTTCTTATATAACTGAAATTTTTATAGAACAGCTTTAAAGAAAATTCTTCACTATCATTAACTCCCCATGTTAAAAGTCTGTCTTCCCTAACGAAGGCAATGATTTCACCAGGCACAATTCTGAATTCTGAAGTCTTTAAATTAGACTAACCTGACTCAAAATATTCCCAATTACTTCCCTGAATACTTCAAAATGTAAGAACAAAATCTGTTCAACTATCTCTGGACATAAAATAAATCTAATGTCATTTAGGCAAATGAATCAATGAATTCACTTAAAATTGATGTGGTGTCTCCTTTTTTACTTAATAAATTTTCTAAATATCACCTATATTCTTTCTCTGGGTGCCTCAATTTCTTCCCTCAGCAGTAAACCTCAAATTGCCTGTAATCTATAAACCAGTTCAGTTTAATGAGTTTTTCCCCTTCAGGATTTCCTAGAGTTCATCACAGACTCTGTTCCTCCTAATCATATCAGATCGCTCTCTATATTGACCAATTGTACCTTGCATATGTTTGAAATCATTTTCT
The DNA here is from genome assembly GCA_035222435.1 of Microcambeva ribeirae. Lineage (NCBI taxonomy): Eukaryota > Metazoa > Chordata > Actinopteri > Siluriformes > Trichomycteridae > Microcambeva > Microcambeva ribeirae. The sequence goes on from JAYECN010256284.1 coordinate 18,837, forward strand.
CTAACATTTCTACATCATCTAAGGTCATATAAAACCACGGCAGCTCTAAGCTCAAGCGACCAGGCCAATATCAGTAACTAATAATTGCTTCTTCTGAGAGCATTGCCTATCACTCATAGAAGCACTGAAATGCTTCCCTCTACAACTTATACTAGTGGTTTAAATATCCCTTTATTTTCATTACTTCCTTTTGATAGATTTTAAATCTTTTTGTCCTATTTTACTGTTAGACTGCAAGCACTCAGAACACCACTCCTTTCTATGTACCCTTCGTTCACAAAACCAAAGCAGAGAACACATCCTTTGCCTTAGCCAACTCCCCGCTTTGATCCAATGCTCACTATTCTTTACATAACATGGCTCTAATCAATTCACATTTTCACTCCTCTAAGTAACTCAATAATTGCTAAAGATATTTGGCACTTACTCTTTTCAATGAAATTGCATTTTTAACTTCACAATTAAATTACACTTTCAAAGTTAAAAATCCCATGTTCAGCATTTCTAATTTTGTGGCATGATACTGTCACAGGATTTACATATTATCTCAAAAAAGATGATCAGGTGCATCACACCATGTTACAAAATCCCTGAAGAAAAATAAAGAAAATCACTTTGCTACTCTGCTATATGAGTTTTTGCTGCTAAGGAAAAGTGAAAATAATTAATAATATTATGGGAACTAGAAGTGCAAGAGCTTAACTAAAATTTCATACTGATGTGAAAGGTCAGGAAAAGGTCAAAGCATCCTTTGAAATTGAATATTATAAACACAGAGAGAGTGAAAACATGAGAGCTATGGAAATTGTGCATAATGGAATAAACTGAAAACAAGAATGTTAAGTAATACTCAAAGAAATACTACCTTGGTATTCATCAGGGTGTTGCTCATACTCCAAACAAAATGTCAAAAATTTCATTAGCAATCTCTTTTCCACCATAGTGAGCTGTCTGCTGTTGAAGACATCTGCTCTAGAACAAGGTACCTAGAAAATATATTTTCATATAATTTTAGGTATTTTATATAGCTTGTGTGGGATAGGCATGAAATAAGACCATAGTTGATTACCTAACAAACATTTAAAGTTCCTATTTTTCATTGGAACTGTTGTTATGCTCTTACAGATTTTTTTCTACTATTTTCTAATATAGCTAAAAAAAAATCATTTCTTCATAATAAAAGTATTCTAAAATATTTTTCCGTCCTTTCCTTTTTTTTATTTCCCTTCAGTTTCAATTGCATCTCTAATATCTCCTATTACCATTAGCAGACTAGTGACTTCTCTCCTACACAGAGAAGAGACAAATCAAGTCTACCCAAGGAATTTTAAAATCTAAAACTTGTGCATCTTTAAGATTCAGCTGCTGAGTCTCACACCGAAAATGAAACTAAACCAAAAATTTATGAAATTAAAACAAAAACTTCAATTAAATACACCAGCCTACTGCTACAAAACTCTCCTCAAAAAAACAATTTCAAAAATTGACTTTGGAAAGTTCAGGTTAAACACACATAATTGATTCTTCTACAATACCTGTTCCACTTTTCCTTCCCGAAAGGCAAGAACTCGTGTGGCGTTTTTAAACTCCGCATACCTGCTAACATTTGACTTAATGAGAAGGTCAATTAACAGACCTCGGGAATAAAGCAGCTGCACAATAAACAAAAATAATACAGTGAGTAAAGAGAAAGAAGCACATCAACAGAAAACAGCAATTCAAGAGTAAATATTTGTAAGATATATTCTATACTTATTTAGTTACACACAATGAACTAAAATCAGAGCAAAACAATATGAAGACATAGCACATTCAAAACAAAATTAATTGAAGAAACCACAGGGACAGAGAAAGAACACCACAGGAGAGAAGGTTTCAGCCTGCTGTTGATCTTACTTTATTAGTTTGGGAGTCATTCTATTAAAGTAATCGGGGTTCTCAAACATATGAGAGAACAATGGGATGAAGTTCTAGGTAATTTCATCCTTTCTACTCCCTTCACTGTTCTAGTTCTAGTCCCTCCAGTCCTTCCTTGGACAGTGTTATTCATATTTAAAGATTGTGCATAGCAATCTACATGGATATATTTAACATTGTCTCCTCAAAATATTTTGAAAAAAAAAATTAAGTACTGAATTTTGGGAAAAAGAAGTATATAGTGTGAAGCACAGAAATAATAATAATAAAAATTAATTTGAATTTGTAAGGACATGCACATACACTGCAGAGTAGCTAAAAGGCAGGTTTTTGATCTTAAATTGGATGATAAATATGTCAAATTGTAGTATCTTCTAACTAAAAGTACTCAAGAGTAGCAATTGAAGGGAATAATGAAAATAGTTTGCTACACTCAACTTTTATGTTATGAACTAGCTGCAGGATTTTTTTTCTGCCAATCAGTTTTTCATTCAACTGAGAACTAAAAATGGTACATTATATTTTAACAGACTGACAGTGAGAATAACACAGGGAAACCCATCTAAAAGAGGTGAACATACCTAACAGGAAAATTACTTTTCATCTTAATAATATCAAATACCTACATTTAAATTATATTTACATTAGTTACATTATTATCATTAATATATAGTTATATAGCATTTCAGCCCTCTGAACACTAAGATTTTAAAAGGTCTTGGCATTTAAAACAAAGTGTACTTGTATGAAAAGTCATGAAGTTCCTACCTTTGAAACTAAATCAATATTAAACCTTCTGCCTTCTCTAACAATTTGTGAATAGGTAATTTTCTTTGGTTCTTGGGCAGAATTTTCTGAGGGTGCAGCTTCTGTCTTCCCCACATGCGAAGCGGACTCGCCTGAAGCTGCGTTATGAGAACTTCCACTCTCGGAGGTTATTTCTGTTTCATTGCCTTCTGTTGCACTTGCTGGGTCACTGCCTGCAGTCTTTTCTGGCAAGGTGTTTTCCATAGGAATGGTCTCCTCTTCCGACTCCTGAGCAGCCCCCTCAGCACCAGAAGTTCCAAAGAGAGGTAGTTTTGACAAAGCCCCGGCTTCTTCAACATCTTCTGCTGAATCCTGACTGATTAAAAACATACAGGAAAGGAGAAGGGTGGGGAGAAAAAAGAAAAAAAGGACTTTAAAATTGTCTTAAAAATTTGTTTAAACTTCTAAGTTAGCATCAGCAATGGAAATATCAGCCTTTTCATGGAAAATACTTAAAAAGTCTTCATCCCGGCTAAATGGGGTGTCAACAACTAAAGAGCTCTGGATTTCTGACTGTAAAACTAGCATTCAAGATGAGAACTGGTGGGAGGGTGTGGGGAGGAATGAAAAAGCCTGTATGTTCTTTTTTTTTTTACAAATAAATTATAACAACAATTCAGCTGAACCGAATCAATAAATTCAGCTTAATATGAAAAAACAAAATTCTACACATTACACAGCTATATGAACAAAGAATTTTTTTTAAATGCACAATTTGATTGTCTTTTTCTTACAGATAAAACTTTTTAAAATTACGAAAAGACATTCAAGTTACAAGCCAAGATTTTTGAAACCAAGTTCACTGAAGGAAACAGAAATGCCAGGTATGACTGAGACTACTTTGCATCTATCACAAGTCTTCTAGAGAAATACAGAATTTTGAACTGAACCTTAAGTTGGTATTAAGTTTAAATTAAAAAGTTTATTTTTCAGACTCTCATCTTACATTCTGAGTAGCAGCTTCAGTAATAGCCATAAAGAACAGTGCATTTGCATTACTTTTTTTTAATAAGGTACTAGAGTTCATAAGTTTAACCACACACCAACCAATTATCAACAGAATCCATGTATTACAATAAATTATTTCACCTTTACTAACTTTTTATAATCTTAGATTTCTGGCACACGTGGTGAAACTGCACATAGTTCTGATTAATTCCTAACTGCTTACGATGAAGGCAGGCAGTCAAAGGGAGGGACATTATCACAGATGAGTATTCTATACAGTCCATTTCCTTTTCATAACGACACAGTTCTTAAATATTCCTCTTAAAAAGCAGACCTCCACTTTTAATCTCATCTACCCTTTTTATCTTGAACTTCAGTGACATCTAGCTTAGAAACTAGTACTTTTGAACTTTGAATTTTGGTTTATACTACCAGCTGAGATGAATCAAATCAGTGTCATTATAAGTGAAAGGAGTTCAGCAATAATTTCACACTATCTTTTTATCTTCATACTAGAAGCCATTAATGCACTGAATAAACAATTTAATCTCAGCGGAAAACTAATGAACTATGATTTTTAAGGTGACCTGCAAACGTACAGTATTGAATTTCAGTGACTATCTAGATGGTTAAAATTCACTGAGCAGCAAGGAATTATTTGGCACTCTTATAAAAATGTTCCTTCACTCATTGGCAGCCGTAGAGAAGGAAGTGGGGGGAGAAATTTCTGTTCAAGTCATAAAAGGAAAGAAGAATTTTGTCTCCTTTAAAGGGCTTATCCCCTTATGATCTCAGGGGCTAATGAAAGCAGGAGTTTGGCGTAAGCCTGGTGCACAACCCCCAGAAAACACTTATGAATAGGATAAAATACGGCCCCGGCAAGTACAAGAACTGCTGGAAGGAAACAGTAATGAACATGTTCATGTTCTGTACATTAATTTTTTATGTCTCTTTATACTGCGTCCATTAAATACATGCAGAATATCAAAGAAAAAAGTAAATACTGTGTCAAATGTTTCTAAAAAAAATTAATACAAGTGACTCTATTCCATTTCAGGGGGCAAGAGGGAGTCGGTTTGGTTTAGGAATTCAGAATGCTATGTAAACAGACCAAAAATCTATGGTTATTAATGTAATCACTAAAAATTAAGCTTTTATTTCAGCCTCTCTGAAGCTTTGTAAGACAAAATGCAAATTCAGGACAAGTTTTTCCTCCTACCTTTACACAATCTGACTGCACAGATCAAGCTCATTTTAAACATATATATATATTTTTTTTTGAATCATCAAGTAAAACTTGGATTTGCAATGCATTTTTGTCTTTTTTTCTGCATCAATCTGAAACATAGCATAACAGAAATGTTATATTTACAGATTTTTAAATTAATCTTACATTTTTAAATGAAATTCAGCTCCTGCTTAATGAATACATAAATCTGTATGATTTGCAGCTCTACACACTTTATAATGGAAGCTTAAGAAACATACATAATCTAAATTCATGACATCTTTCCTATAGGAACAAATATCCCTGAATAATGTAACAATCGTCTAGAAAAATCGCTCAAATTGAACTTTTGTGCAGACAATTCTTCTCTTAATTCAGAAAAAAAAAATACATCTGCAGACAAATTGTTGTGTAAATTTAGAATATTATCTTCCACCATTCATCAATTAATGGTACTAACAAAGGAATATCTTAAAATGAATACGTCTTATTAATGCCTTGTAACAGCAACCCCTTCAGATAGGTCAAATGAAAAATTGCCAACCAGCTGGTTAATTTATTCAGCACAGGTGTTCACTATTTATTTTTCAGCCATTTGCCTTTTTTCAATACAGCTTGTTGTAGACACAGTATTCTTTTCCTTTGATGGATGCACTTTGTTCTAAGGCCATTCATTTCAGATTTGCACCGTGTATATTATACTGCTACCCAGCTGTTTATTCTTTCAAAATAAATGTTTAATGGTTACTTCATAGAAGTTATAAAAGTTAAGCAAAAACAACAGAATCGAGCCAGAATGTGTAAATAGTCAGAAACACAATAATTGACCCTCTCAAAAAGTTTTAAGTTAATTTGGCAAACTTTTTATTTGATAGTTTTATTAGTCTTACAGTTCTCTGTTGTATTTTGTTTCCCCTCCGATGATAAATGGAAGACAGTATTATACTGCCAGATTACATTAAAAATAGTGTTAAAACATGAAGATCCAACTAGAATGCTCACTTCCAATAAACTGCAACTCCTTCCTGCTGGGGGACTCTCCTTTGAGTCAGCCATGAGTCTATTACCTCTTCAATAGGAGTCTTCCTAGAGATGCACAGCTAAGAGACTATAAATCTTTTAGTCTAATTTAATATTGGTTCTGAACAATACTCGTTAATACAATAGTAATAAAATATTATATTGACATTGCTTTAAATCAAGCTAACATTTTACACATAGTATGGTCAAGCAGCTATTACTATGCAACACAGCTGTATTCTGTAACCTTCAGATGGTGTTACTCTGATTCTTACATTATATTATTTTTACTAATTGTCAAAGAAACAAATGTTACTATACATTTGTTACAAATGTACAAACAAATGTTACT